>JAXQQM020081375.1:0-177845 GCA_034641835.2 Pinus albicaulis
GTGAAGACATGTATGTATCACAAAGAGCAAGAGGAATTGATTGCAAAAATAATTCCTCCACGGTGGCTCCTCCTCCACCTACACAAGCTCAGTAGAACACACCACAAGAAAGCAATAGAGCAGCAGTGCAAAATCAAGGAAGTGCTTCTCCAAGCACACCACAAGGATTTGCAACTCCCTCAAGTTCAAGTGGAACTCCAAGTACACCAAGAAGACCAAGATTCATAAATTTGAGTGAAATTTATGAGCAAGATGAAGTAAATAACAATGTTGGTTTGAATTTTTTTTGTCATGTTGATGATCCAATCCATTTTGAAGATGCAGTAAAAGAAGAAAAATGTATTGAAGAAATGAATGAAGAGATTGGAGGAATAGAAAAGAATCATACATAGGAGTTAGTGGACCTCCCACAAGGTAAAGAAGTTATTGGAGTGAAATGGGTCTATAAGACCAAAAGCAATGTTTAAGGAAAGATAAAAAGGCATAAAGAAATACTTCTTGTGAAAGGCTACAAGCAGCAGCAAGGAAGAGATTATGAAGAAGCCTTTGCATGAGTTGCAAGGATGGAGATAGTGTGGACAGTGTTGTCCATAGTCGCACAAAAAAAGTGGAAAGTCTATCAAATGGATGTAAATTCAACATTATTGAATGGAGTGTTAAAAGAGGAGGTATATGTTGAACAACCTCCTGGCTATGAGATAGAAGGCCAAGAGCACAAAGTATGTAAGTTGAAGAAAACTCTTTATGGGCTGAAGCAAGCACCAAGAGCATGGTACAACAATATTGATGCTTACCTGATGGATAATGGGTTCGAAAAATGTGATGGTGAACCCACACTCTACATTAAAGAAAATGATGGTAAGATCCTTATTGTTTTTTTATATGTAGATTTAATTTTCACGGAAAATGAAGTTTCTCTCATTGCTGATTTTAAAGAAGTCATGAAGAGTGAATTTGAAATGACCGATTTGGGTTTATTGAGACAATTTTTTGGAATATAGGTAAAGAAAAATGAAAAGGAAAATTTTATTTCCCAAGAAAAATATGTTGCATAATTTTTAAAGAGGTTTAACATGCAGAACAAGAAAGCAGTAGTAACTCCAACTGCCATGGGGTTAAAATTAAGAAAAGAAGATTGCAGCAAGAATGTTGATCTGACATTGTACAAGAGCATAGTTGGGAGTCTAATGTATTTGACTACAACTAGGCTTGATATTATGTATGTTGTAAGTTTAACTTCTAGATTCATGGAAACACCAAAGGAGACACATTGGGAAGAAGCCAAGAGAATTTTAAGGTATGTGAATGGAACAAATGAGTATGGTGTTCTATACTCCTCAACTGATGATTTTAAATTGATTGGTTACACTGATAGTGATTGGGCTGGAAGTGTATATCATAGAAAGAGCACATCTAGATATGTGTTACATTTGGGATCGGGAGCCATTTTATGGGCTTCCAAGATGCAACCAATAGTTGCATTATCAACAGTAGAAGCTGAAATGTGGCAGCAACAACAGCAACATGCCAAACAGTATGGATGGGAAGGATGCTGAGAGATTTGTGTCATGAGCAAGATAAAGGAACCACAATTTATTGTGATAATAGCTCAGCAATAGCATTATCAAAGAATTATGTTTTCCACAAGAGAATAAAGAATATTGATGCAAAATATCATTTTTTAAGAAAACTGGTTAACAATGGTGAGATTGTTTTGCAGCATTGCAGGACAGAGGAACAATTTGTTGATATCCTCACAAAGCCATTGGGACAGAGAAGTTTTTTTTATCTCAGAAAGTGTCTAATAATGATTGATGGCAGTACTTGTGATTAAGAGGGAGTGTTGGAATTATAACTCCCAACTACCGCCATGAATAAGCAGTGGCACAACCCACACTTCATCAATTTTTTTGTAGGGAAGGACAAGCATAGATCCATAGAGCCAGAGGTGTTTTCATGCAAGCACAAAAAACAGAGTACCAGACCATACTCTGTGTTTATTTCTTCAACCACTGCTTTGACTTACCTTTTTCCCACAACGCGTAATCGTAAAATTTTTGTTTTAACCTTTAGCCCTTTTGCCATAACTTATTCTACCGCTGATGCGATATCCGGTGGGACCCACACTTACCTCCACCACACTTTGAAACCATCAAAAACCTTTTTTATTTGCTATTTCCTTTGATTCATGCATTTCTCACTTACCAAAACTTACCAACCTTTACCGCCCACAAGTTCACAATCGCAAGTTTTAAACCTTACTTTCCGCCACCGCAAGCTAAGTTATTTGGGTTGCGATGCGATAATTCCACAGCGTATCGCAATCGCACAAAGTTAAGTTTTTCATTGAAGTTTCACAAATTATGTTATTTTGGGTGCAATGCAATATGTGCCACCTCATATTGCACATCGCAACCCACAAAGTTTAATGGATATCACATCGGTAAAAGTTTGAAATTGTCGATTTGCGCGGATGAGATGTGGACTCATAACCACATTGCATAAAATTTGAAGTCCGAGCTTTAATGTTTTGAACGTGTTTTGTACGTGTTTTTTGTGTAAACCGATTTGCAGGTCTGAGCGACATTTTAATGAAGATATGAGTCTTTTGACAACCCAAGGACGACTGGTGATTAAACGTCCATATAGAATTGGATTGCATTGAATAGAATTAGGTTTTACATGCTTCGGCCATTTTGTATAAGAAATGTAATTTCATTTGTTTTTCAGAGAGTTGAATAGAAAAATGAATTTCGTTCCTCTCCTGTGTATTACGCTGTCTATATATGAATTAATTTTATTTTTTCAATATTTGCATTCTTTGTGTTATGAGAGAAATTCATTTCCTCTATTTTTTCTATTAAAATTCCAACAGTATATTAATATGTAAATTCGGTAAAGCATTTTACAAATTTATATTAAAAAAAAATTGCAAAAGGGTAAGTTTTATATTAATAAAACAAAAAAATTTGAAACACATTTTGTCTGTCTTGAGAATTCTTTGGAGTGTAGCCATTACCAGGTTGTAGCGTACTACAAAACTAAATTATTGGCGGGGAATTCAATTTATTTTCTAATTTCAGTTTTTATTATTGTTAGAAAAAATTGGATTTGGTACAGATTAGTTAAGAGAAGCTTTAATTATGTTGAAAAAGTAATGCAGGAGCATCCGAGCACCCTTCATTAAAATTGGAATCCAATGGTGCGAAAGGAGGAAGCATAGCATGAGGAAGAGATTACTAACGTTTTGTTGAGTTTGTTAAATTTTTATTAATGAAGTTACTATTTTTATTGTCAACCTATTTATAAAAATAGATAACTGTATGATTTTAGCAGATTATTACGAGATCCTAAGAGAAACGAATGGATCTGAAATGAACCATTCGATGTATTGTGCTATATATAAATTATAGCCTTCGGTATAGTGTAGGGAGGCCAGACGAAATGTAATATCCAACGCTGAGAGGGCAATCTGGTTCATATAAACGAATTGTAACTCGAATTCGATGTTGATATAAATCTGATGTTTGTTATTATGAATTTTCTATCGTTGTGTATACAAGTGTATTAGTTCTTGAATTTCTGTGAGACTGCGTTTTTAGATAGAGTGAATATTCATCTTGTAGTATACAAAGGGAGTTGGAATATTGTTGATGATACGAATCTTGAAATTGATGGTAGCAGAATTACTGTCAATTCTAAAAGGGATCCTTCAGAGATTCCCCGAGGTAGCTATGGAGCTGAGTATGTCGTAGAATCATATGAAATTTTTACAACAAAAGAGAAGGCTTCAGCACATCTTAAGGGTGGAGCTACGAAGGTTGTAATTTCTGCTCCATCAGCAGATGCACCCATGTTTGTGGTTGGAGTAAACGAAGGATCATATAAGGATGAAATGCCTATTGTTTCAAGTGCAAGTTGCACAACTAATTGTCTTGCTCATCTTTCAAAGGTTTTCTATAAATAATTTGGTATTGCCGAGGGCCTAATGACCACTGTTCACGCAATAATAGCTATGCAGAAGACAATATATGGTCCATATATGAAGGATTGGCATGGAGTTCGTGGTGATGGAAAAAATATCATTCCAAGCTCAACTGGTGTTGTAAAGGCAGTTGGGAAGGTCCTTCCAGAATTGAATGGAAACCTAACTGGAATGGCTTTCCATGTCCCAACACCTAATGCATCAATTGTGGATCTGACATGTTGCCTTGCGAAACCAGCATCTTACGATGATGTAAAAGTAGCAATAAAAGCCGCATTTGAAGGCGCACTAAAAGGAATTCTTGGGTACACTGATGAAGACATTGTTTCGAATGATTTCGTAAGCAATGCAAGGTCGAGTATTTTTTATGCTAAGGCTGGCATAGCCTTGAATTCTACATTTGTGAAACTTGTTTCTTGGTATGACAATGAGTATGGATACATGGAGGTAATCGAGAATCTCTCAACAATTTTGTTGCTCATCGTGAACTATTTCTCTCAGATCGTGGGCCCATAATCCACAGATCCACACATTTTGAAAATATGCAGTTTTACTGCATCAAAAAGCTGCTAGCTCCGTTATCAAATCTTCTTACAAAAATTTAAATTTTTGTATTTAATAATATCATACTTGTGTGTATTCGAGTCTGTATCCATTTGTGGATGGTCCAGCCTTTATTTATTAACCTTACTTGAAATCTTGAGCTAATGTATCCCTTTTTTTTCAGAGATGAGGATGTCTTTATATTTTCAATTTTTATATGGATTCATTTAATGATTAAGACATAAATTTTTTTATATGAAAATTATTTCAAATTTACTTTTAATATCCAATATTTCATTTTTAATATTGAAAGTATACGATATTTCATATTTTACATTAACTTTAGTTTTGAGTTTTTATTAGTAAATCTAATGTATGTTGTCCATCATTAATGAGCATCTTAAATACGACTATTTTTTCACTTCTTAGATATTAAAGGTTAATGTTGGAAATAAATAGATTGAAGTATTCTTGTCCATCATTAATGAGCATCTTAAGTATGACTATTTTTTTCACATCTTAGATATTAAAGGTTAATGTTGGAGATAAATAGATTGAAGTATTCTTATGAAAGGAATATTTTATGAAGTTTGTTGAGGTTCTAATTATAATGATGGTTTATTTTAATATTTTGAAATTTTGAAAAAATAGATATTTGTAAAATGTATATTTTCAATTTTTTTATTATTAAATTTTAAAGAGTTGATTGTTTTTTTCACATTGAATTAAATGTGAATCTAAATCTGAAAAACTAAGGTTAGATTGAAGATACGGTCACAAGATCTCCAATGGCGCAAACGACACCTCAATCCGACATCGTATGTGAAAGTTATGGCCAATCAAGGATTTGGTCAACTTGGCCCATTAGCAAAAGTTAGCAGAGTACCAAATAAATTTGGAGTCCAGCTAAATCTGGCGGAGCTACTAAATTGGAAGAAATTAATGAGGAAAAAAATTGGCACTTTTCATTGATGGTTTCCGTTGGCTAGAACTCGTGAAATTTCCACCTACTTAAATTATATTATAACCTCTAAAAATTTGTTGTTTGGTTTTGAACTATATTACAAATAAAAAAAATATTAAAAAAAAGAGGTGGTGGGCCACCACTCTCGCCACCCCACCCCTACCACTATTTAATAATTTTTTTCTTTTCTGAATAAGACTAGATTCTATTATATAATACAAAAAAAGTACAAAGGTACAGTCCAGCTTCCAAACCGGGATTGCTAAGCTAGTCAATCATGGTGGGAAAGAGAAAATTCAAAAAAACAAAAATGGGGCTGCCCCTTGGGGGGAAACCAACCCATGAAAGAGTCCACAGAGCATAAAAAGAGCTGCCCCTTAAGGAGAAACCAACCTTAAACAGAAGAACCCAATAGCTAAGTTTGCTGTGCAAAATGTAAATAGACATAGAGACAGAAGTAAAACTACAAAAAACTAGAAAAGGAGGAACCATGGTGTTAGAAATTTTGGTCCTTTGCATCTTGAATTTGCTGAGGAGGATTCTCTTCCTCTATGTAGCATCCATATTTGGAGGGGTCATTCTCTTGCCTGGAGATTTGAGGGTCCAGCTGTGGTGTGGAGGTGGAACGAGCCCCAATTTTTTCTGCCTTTCCCCCTTCGACAGAGCTGCTGCTGCCTCCGCTGTCAGATGATTCCTCCATAATTTTGACGGATAGAGCCACCATTTTTTGAGGTTTCTGGGGGGGAGAATGAGATAGAGTTTATTTACACATCATTTTCCTCGACCCCAAGCCATAATGGCATGGCTGAGCTTCGATAATTCAAAGAAAGATGTGGGGAGAGAGGAACTGAGGGTCATGAACCTTCGGCGCATCCATGGCCAATGAGAAATCCACAGAGTGCTCCGCCATGGTGAAGATGGGAGGGCGAACCTTGGCCTCTGCCTCTATGATAATGCATTTGATGGTGGCGAGGCATGAGGTCAGAAGAATTTTGAGAGTGCAGGTGAGGCAGATGAACAGAGGGAGATGGATGAGTAGAGAGGCAGTATGTGGCGTGGAGCGAGTGAGCAGAGGGCGACTGAAGGGCTGAGAGAGGGGCGAAGGCACAACAAGGATCAACAGAGATGAGAGTAGGAGTTTGCATAGAAAACTTGATAAAGAGACAGAGGGAGAATTGATGGGAGGAGATGTCGCCATTGCCCATAAATGGCTAGGGCGCTTTGCAAGCTAAATGCACAGCAAGTGAAATTGAATACCATGTAAGGTGTTAGGTTGTAGACCAATGAGGCATATTTAAGGCTCCCACACTAGGGCCATGTGTTTCCTCGTGGCAAGGACATTTGCTAGGCATTGGAGAGCCCATGTGGCAAGCTAGGTGAGCATTACGGAGCACCTGCATCTAGGGACCACTATTTAATATTTATATAACATTATATATAATGTTATATGGCCAACAACCATACAAAATCATGACCACTATGTGGCGATCGACAGGTATCAAACCCACCCAGCTGGTTTGGTCGGACCGCCATGGGAGTGTGGGGGTTGGTGGGGATCAAACTCTTTCGGCTGGTTTGGTCGGACCGCCATGGGAGTGTGGGGGTTGGTGGGGATCAAACTCTTTCAGCTGGTTTGGTCGACTCGCCATGGGCGGCCCCATAACTAAACCTCACCCAAATTAATACAATGAAAACAAAAATTCCAAGTCAAATGGGTGAGGTAGAGTTGGAACTACCAACTGACCCATAACCAACAACCCCACACTTAGTCCGCCAACCAAGACTTCCAACTTGGAACATTGAAATGAACATCAAATTTTTTTTATTTAAACTCATAATTTTACCATTCGACCAACGAAGGCAAAGACCAGAGCGCACGAAACCCATAGCGCAGTGGAACCCTTAGTAAGCATGAGAATAAGGAGCGGAACCCTGGCAGCAGGGAATATGTCAGGAATCTAGAAGATTCTCTTGGAGCCAAATTTTCACAATGCCAGAATCATGGCAAGTTTAAACTCAAATGAATCAGTTTTCCATAAGGAGTCCAATGGTGTAATTATTTTCCTCATCTGCGCAACAAAATTTCAGTCAACCTGCACCAAGGAATCTTTGAGATTCCCTAGAGGCCCGAAAATGTCAGTTTCAGAACCAAACCGACTTTATACTCATTTTTTTCTGTTTCTCTCAAGGAACATGATGGCGTGATTATATTTTTCATTTGTGCAATCCAATTCCAGTCAACCAGCGAGAAGGAATATTTGGGAAAATCTTTGAGATTTCCAAGGGTCTAGATTTGACCGAGCCATTAGGGGGTCAAGTTTATACTCATTTGAACAGGGTTTTCACAAAAAATTTAACCTTGTTGTCCATTTCTTCAGCATAGATGTGAATTTTCAAGGCATCCCCAGAAGTGGAGGTATAAGATGCATTGTTGCTATGTGTTCATTTGATTTTTGCTGAGATGATGATTTGATTTTTAAATTCATGTATGTCAAGTTGTGAGAGGATCATTATATGCCAATTTATGTGAGAGTTTGATATTTTTTCATGCTGATGGAGAGATTTCACAAGTGAGAGTTCCTATAGAAGAGCATCTCGTGGAGAGACATGCCACTCTAGTTAATGGAGTTCCTCCTTGTATTGACAAAGAACACATCATGTATTCATAATCATTTTGCAACAATTAATCAAGTGAGCTTCCCACTCTTAACACCAGGCCTGGAGACGTAACACGCATAGGGTGAAATCCATTATTAAGTTGTGTGTGTTATTTGATTTGATGTATATATTTATGTTTCTTCTTATTTAAAGTATACACATGTTGTTTTGCATACTCTTTCACATGCAATTATACTAACATCACATAAGTAAAATATCTTGGTTAATTCTGGTCGCTGAGAGAATCCAAATTAGGATTGGTAATAGAGCGGTATTTTCGTTGATGTGAATTGTGAGTGTGAATGATAATCAGAGATTGAATGTGCAACAAGAAGGAAAATGGAGGATCACAAACATCTCTACGAGGAAATACTCAAGACGGAACACATGGTAGATATAATGTATGCATATCATGAGGAGAAAATGGCAAAAGAGGAATAGGAGAAAGAGAGAGCAAAGGATGATGATCCATCTCCATCTTTAGGAAAATGTTCTTCCTCTTCATCTTCTTATCATCATTCAAATGAATATATCAACGAGAGATTTAAAGCAGAAAATGTTGAATTTAGGAGACTTATATAAGAAGAATAAGAGGATGAGTAGAGGTTGCAACTTCAATTGGAAGCCATGGAAGAGGCCTTATAAAAGTTGAAATGTAATGAAGGCTTAGTAAATCCATCATCACCTGCTTCAGAATTGACAATTGAGGTAAACAATGTAGATAATTTTTCAGTTTCATTTTCATATGATGATGATGGTTTCGGTGCTTTTGAAAAGCACACCACATGCAATGGTTCAAGACTAATGATAAAGATGGGATATGAAGGCAATGGCCTAGGAGCTAATGGGCAAGGCATTATGAATCCCATCCAAGTTGGGAAATTACCATGACACGCGGGATTGGGCTATATCATAAAGGAAGAGACAAGAGGATCTTCATGCAAAAAGTTTGAGATAGTGAGATGCTAAGAGTACATCACAATCCTCTAGTGATTGTGATTGCATATCATTTCCAAAGGGAAGAGAGGGCAAAAGCGAGGTATAAAAAGTCTCGATATTCTAAATTTAATTTTGATTACAAGCATATTAAAAATGATGAGAATAAATCATGGCATAGAAAACCATATAGTTTTTTTGCTTGTATAACCATGTGGTTGTCGAGTGCTGGAAGAGAATGGCAATAAGAAATAGGACAAGACGTGAAAGACCTTCTCCACATCAGGCAAGGAAAAAGCTAGGAATTTCTGGAGGAGAAAGAATCATTAGTCACTGCAACAAGGATGGGCATCATAGAGCCACATGTCAGATACTTCATGACCAGAAAGCACCTATGAAGGAGGTAAATAGTGAAGGTGTTCAACAAGAAAATCAACCGCAAAGAGATGACTGTTATACAGAATTCTAATCTACGGATAAACTAGATTTCCTAAGTATGGTGTTCCTTCACTCAGGACAACAGAATAAAGAAAACTATTATTTTTTCTAAGACAAATAGATAGACAAAAAGGAAAGAAACCTACTTGTGATCCTTTCGCTCTCATTCCCTTTCTTTCGTTGTTGTCATCACTGTCAATACAACTAAATCCGCTAGATTGATACCTTCAATCAAAGACAGATAACAATAAAAAACATACAAATATACAAGTATTTACTTATCTTAACCAAATCGAACAGATTAGATTTGAGAATACATACACATGAGAATACAATTCAGGAGATATACGCATACATATTAGAAAATGAATAGATATCTTTATTAATAAAGTAGGAGGGGAAGACTACAACAAATAGATCGATTCGTCGTCAACCTACTCCAACTTCATTCCTTCCTCATCACACCAATCACCATCTCAACAACATAACAATACTCCATCTCTCATCAATTGAGAATCCAACAGCATAACACTACACAAATTTCTCCCCAATGGTGTCGCCAATTTATTATACGGAATTATAATCTACAGATAAACTAGATTCCTTGAGTGTGGTGTTCAATTTATAGGGAAATTTATGGTAGTTTCTCAATAAATGGAATTGAATGGCTTTCTAATAATAGGTGGTACATGTTTCCAAGTTTAGTGGTGATGGATGAATACCTGTATTCGAAGTACGACACCTATGAGTTCTTCTAGAAGGCACTGGATGTGGAGATTCCTAGAACAATGATGATTTCGCTCTCAGGAGACAAAAGCACCCTTAAGTGTTGGGAAGTGCTTTGCATAGCACCCTTGCATGGATATAAGTGCTTTGCAACACACTTAGGCCCATTCAGAAGAGCGTTGATGAGTCAATGGGTCATATAATCTATACTTCAAACCTTGGAAATCTCACAATTAAAGCCATCAATGGAATGAATTCTCTTAGGGAATCTAGCAACTAAATTAGGGGATGATAGAACCTATTAGTATTGAATTAGGGGATGATAGACCCTGTTCATACTGGTCTTGGGGGATGATGCCCAAATTTACCTATAACAGCTGCCCCCTAAAACATGAAGTCAAAATAATGATAATATTTGGATGAGATAATTTATGACATGATGAGTAGGATCTGAAGTAGATGGTGACCTGTATCAATTTGCAATACATTACATCATGATATCTTATATCTTGGACATGAATTGCTGAGGGAGGCATACCCATGATCAACACATAAACTATCATAACATGTACATAAATCAGATAATCGTCTACAGATATAGACATGCCCATAGATATAGGCCCATTTTTGGATGACCATCTGTATGTAAAGCCATCATATGAATGATGTGGTACAATTCCTGAAATCGCATCCCATATGGATGAAACTAGACCCAAGTTCTTCTTATCTCATTCACTCGATCGTTCAAGTACAAGTCTAACCATGCTAATATGTGATCTGAAGTTGAACATGGGAAGACATCTTCCGATTACTAGCCATTGATGTAAGTTGTTAACAGACGCGAGAGAAACCACTGTTGATGTTAATGGTTCTCAAGGTACTACAATGAAATTTTCAAGGCGTGAATAAATGATTTGATGTAGAACGCTAAACGAAATCTCTCTGTCAAAGGTCTGATGATGATGTCAACCTGTTGCTGGAAGCAAGAAACTTGTCGATGATGTAGCAAGCTCCAAGGCACCGGAAAGATGTTTCTAAGTTAACTTCCTGGGTGATGCGCTGATGTCGACAGGAAGAAAATTTATCGTGAAATAGGAGTAATGGTTTCATAGACAAAATGTGACTTGGCGAAGAAATGTTCAGGGATGGTAGCCATGAAAATGAAGGTTTATGAGTATTGCAGAAGATGAGGAATTAGTATATGACTTGTCTTGAACATATCGGCGACACTGAAATGAGTTGGCAGCATTGACCCAAAACCAAAGTGATGGTATGATTTTCCATAGGTATGCTAGATATTCAAGAAGATTACCTAACCCAAAAATCATGGTGATGAAGTCAAAGTGTCATGCTCATGAGCGACCTGCTACCATAATTTTTTTTGTTCTTTTTCCAAAATTTCCCCTAGTCATTGCTGACCAGTACCTCTTTATTTCTTAAGAAGCTTGAGGAGGGTAACCTATGCGTGATCTATAATTCGACCCTTCAGGTGAATCCATCGCTATTTAATGATTTAACGAATCTAGCGATAAAGAAAATCAATCTTTCCATTATTGACAGGTCCGTTGCTATTTTATGTTTTAACGAGTCTAACGACGGTGAAAACCTGGTCCTTTTTAATCTTTAGAGAGATTGAAAAGGGGACAAAAAGAAAACTCCATGAGTCCTTTTTCATGAATTTATCGCTCAGGTCCGAAAAAGTGTAAAATGATACTTAAGAAAACCTCTTAGCCATGTTCGACTAAGGTGTTCCTTTTTCATAAATAATCTATCTTAGTCCGGAAAAGGGTTAAAAATATACTGAGTAGATGTCGTTCCATTTACTTTTACGAGCTCGAAAAGACAAGTGCTCGACAATATTTTCACATTATCGGAATCTGAAAAGAGCTAAAAGAAGACTCTAGAGGGTTCCTTTTTCACATTTATCAAAGCTCAAAAAAGAGATAAAAGTTCACTTTAATTCCTTTTTCATTTTTATCAAAGATCGAAAAAAGACATAAAAGTATGCTTTGTGGTCAAATCATTTTTGAATAGTTGTGAACTTCAAACTCACTGTATCAGTTGTAAAACATGTTTAGGGAACCAGGAAATAGATTAAAAATACCTGTTTAATAGTAAAAATGAAAAAAAAAACTATAGTCACTTCATTAAATATGAATAAAATAATCAAAATGACTTTTAAAAATTAGTTTTTACCATTTCATTTTACCATTCCATAGTTTCCATTTAAAAATTAGGAGCTCTGAACCATTTTTTCCCTCGAGCTTCAATGGTTGATTGCGGCAGTTTCAGTGGAAAATTTATCACATTGTTTAATCCAGGTTGGAGCTATGATCATTCTCTTTCTTTTAGTATCATTTATGTTGCATTTCATGGTAAATTTTTAAGGTTTTGAATACCTTAGGGTAAATATATTATGCTCTGAGGGAAAGGCACCCTTGAATGTTGAAAGGTGTGTTGCAGAGCACTGGAATTGAAGTCCAAGTACATTTGCAATGCTCTGTTCATTGACTTGGGGTGCGTTGGGTGCATTCTTCAAATTTTTTTCATGTTGTATGCTCAAAATTCCCCATTTTTTTTGCATGAAATGGATGCTAATGAAGCTTATGGTTGGCTTTCAAGTATTGATGGGATAAAAGTGACTATTACATGCCGAGAAAGAGAATATGAAGAACAAGACATGATTTCCCTAAATGATCCTATTACTGTAAGAGCCCTCAGGGATTGTGTATTGCTTAAATACTTTAGATTATTAGGGATGAGACAACATATGGAACTATTGGAGTTCATAGTTCGTTCATGGGATCTGGGATTGCAGGATTTTTCACATTAGGGAAAAAGTGCTCCGAATATTGGTTGAGGATATTTACTTTCTCACTGGATTATCGAGGTGTGGTTCTCCTATTTCCCTTATGGGATATGCTCTTGGAGGAGATACAGTGAAGGATTACATACGCCAGTATTTCCAGCCAAGTACTGAACCAAGTAAATATGGGCAAATAAATATCTGTGATGTGTGTGATTTTCCTTTGAGAACCATCCTTTTTACTATCACAAAGCTTGCTGGTTCTGTGACGCTACATGCTGCAATAAATCATACATGCAGTATGCTCTTGAGTGTCTAGAACCAACATTGTTCAACTGGGCTGAAGAAGTACCCTTTCAGATGAAAGAACAACTAACTAAAGCAAAGGGAGGTAGAAAGAAGAATTTAAGTTATGGTTTGATCCTGATTTCCTTCATTATAGAGCGAGTTCCATTGATGTAGCCACATCATGTTACACTGAGCATATCTGGTCCTAGAGATCCTCAGATGTAGAGATGGGTTGAATTGATGGCTATACATGCTAGTCAATCGACCATCATATTCTCTACTATGTTCTTTGCCCGGTTAGAAGATATATGATCGCCATAGAGGAGTATCCATATGTAGGTTAAGATTTCCGTGGAGATCCAGACTTGATTTTACCATATGGTGCTCAATAGGGTGTAATGGGTAAAAAAGTTATAACCATGTTTTTTTGATTTTTTTTTTTAAGGTTTCTACTTGTTTTTGTATTTTTGATGTTTCCCAAGACTAAACTAAAGTTTTGATGTACACATATGTGGGTTGCGTTCGACCAGTGGGTCGACCAGAGCAGGCAATAGATGAGCTAGCAAAGAGGACTATCGGTAGAGAAGTCCTTGTTGGAAATATTTTCATTGATGGCATGGGAGAAAAAAGGCAGAAAAGGCATCGAATGCAGTAGAGAGGAAGTGAATATAGCTAAGAATCAAGGCAGACAAGTAGCAGAGGCAGCAAAGAAGCAGAGACATTAAAGAAGCAACAAAAGTAGAGAGGCAGTGAATGTAGCAGAGGCAGTGAATGAAACTAAGAAGGCACCAAAGGCAGCAAAGCCAATGAATGCAGGAGAGGTAGCAGATGAAGTAGAGAGGCAGTGAATTTCTTCATCACACAATAGAAGGTAATCAGATTTGCAAGACATGGCGAGGACCAGAGATCTTACACAAAGATGATTAAGCCAAGAGAGAGAGGTGAGAGCCGAGAGACAGAGATGGCTTTAATCAGTATGAAAAGGGTAGATTTCGAGTGTGATAACTTGGGATGACATTCATTAACAAAGACAAGCACAAGAGGAACAACGTGGAGATACCAGAGTTATAGAGCGGGATAGTGTAAACAAACAAAAAATCGACTAAGGCAGAGAATTCTTTGAATAATTCCAAGGGAGGCGAATGGATGGTGAGGATTAGATCGTAAAAGAGATGGACGGAGGAGATAGAATCACTTCTGGAGCTATTTCGTAAACCACAACATTTAAGATTTAAGAATTAAGGTTTTCGCAGGGAAATTTAAGTTTTGTGTGATGCGAAGAAGAGAAGGGACACGTTTTGGTAGGATGCAATATCACAGATCACACGAAATAGAGGTTAACCAATAATTTAAACAGTTATAAGTTGCGAACTATGAAGTATGGGTAGTGACGTAAATATGACGTGGCAGTGACACAAAGATGATGTGGCAGTGATGTAAATATTACAAGGCAGTGATGTAAAGATGATGTGGCAATGATGTGGCAATGACATGGTAGTGACATGGAAAGCTGACGTGGCAGATGATGTGGCCCTAACCCCACAGATTGCAGGAATTTATGATTATGTGGCAAGGTGACATGGCGGTGAAGTGGCACGATGATGTGGACCTTGTCCGCATACCGCACATCGTAGCGCTTAAGGGATAGTAGTAAGGCGACCACAAGTTAAGTTAAAGTTTTGCGATGTGAAATGGATGGACACGTGTCGACCTTGTACAACATCACATACCACAAGTAATAGGGATTAACTTCAAAGACATCGCAAGGTATGTTGGTTTGGTTGCGATGCAGTAAGGATAAAGCGACACGATGCAATGAAGGGAGTCCACGTGGTAGCACTGCACATGAGTGCATATCACAGATCACATGGTTTATGGTTTATCGCTATCAGTAGAGTGGGAAACCTGCGGGCAAGTAGTTGTGATGAGATGTGATTGGCTCAAGGTATAGTGGGACCCTCTGGTAGGAAATTCCTGCGTATTTTCCTTGGTTTGGGTTTATGCATTAGTTTGGTCTATCTATATTATTGGTGCATTGTTTGATTTCTCAAAGTATGTATGTTAATATGCGTGGTTGATTTCCAAACGTATGTATGTTATATATGCGATGTTTGATCGAAAATCTTATGTATGTTGATAAAACTCAAATTTTTAATACTCCGCTGTGTTAAAAGGGAGTTTTATGTGGGCCATACCCCACAGGTCACAAATAAATGATCAGAACACCAATCAAAGGACCAGGATCTTGAGAAGAACAATGTTGTGGAAATAAGGAAAACGAAAAGGCTGAACGCGGAAGAAGAGTCGGGCTAAAAGGAGCAGTTATGAAACAAATTTGGAATATAATGGCAGAAACAGAAAAGAAAAAAGGACAATAGGTAGAAGAAGAGAAACACACAGCAAAGATAATAAAGTGAAAGGGCTGAGTAAAATAATTGATTGTAACTGTAAATGTATGATTTATTTTATATTGTTTGTGATGCAAAGGCAAGACTCCATAGGAAAAAAAAAATCCAATTAAATACTAAAATGAGTATATAGAGTTGTAACATCCTGATGTGTTGAGCGAGGAAATGAGAAGGTGGAACGAAAAGAGTCATACCTGTTCATTTCATATTCCCATATGGAATGCAAACATTTATGAAGTGATCTATAAATAATGTTATTGTGATATGCATAAAGAGGTTAGAGAGTGGAAGAATAAGAAATATTACATAGAGAAGCTCTGAAGATATAGAGATGATATAAAGTAGATTTGAAGGCTGGAAGTACAACAGTGAAGATGGAGGAAAATAGAGCTAATATCCAGTTAAATCAGCATATGCTTTTATTTTTGTGTGAGGAAGTTGGTGCTTCCATATCAAGTTGTAGCTTGATAGATGTCCAGTTGTAGCTAGTTGAGGTAGGAGCCTCCTGTGGGTTGTAGCCTACAGAAAATACATGGGAGTTGGCGCTTCCATTTCAAGTTGTAGCTTGATGGATGTCCAGTTGTAGTTGGTTGAGGTAGGAGCCTCCTGTGTGTTGTAGCCGATAGAAAACATATGGGAGTTGGAGCTTCCTTTCATGTTGTAGCTTGTATAATTTGAGGTAGTAGCCTCATGTAGATTGGAGCCTACAGAAAATCAGTGGTGAGAGGGATTTGGAGCTTACCTTTGCATCACAACAATAATACGATGTGGTTTTCTCCCTTATGGGTTTCCACTTATGTGTTGATGTTCTATTTCAATACTCAATAAGTTGATCATGAAATGAAGGTGTAAATAAGTTTAAAGGAAAGTTTTAAAATACCATGAATGTATTAAACTAATTCACCCCCCATCTTAGTTTAACTAAGGGTTCAACAATTGGTATCAGAGCCAAGCTCCTTCTGTATCAGCTTAACAACTGGAAGGAGATCCTAGGTCGCCAGAATGGCTAGCCTAGAAGGATTCTCAACGAATAAAGCCCCTTGGTTTATCGGCACAAACTATGCCTTCTGGAAAATATAATGAGGACATACATAATGTCTCTAGGAATAATAATTTTGGGCTTCTGTGGAATTAGGATATGCTCCAAAGGATAGTACACAGAGAAAGAAGCCAAACAAGATTTCATAGCTAATGAAAAAGAAATGAATGCACTCTTGAGTGGTCTGTGTGAGTTAGAAATTATCACAGTTATGCATAGTAAAATAGCCAAAGAAATATGGGATACATTAGAAAATATCCATGAGGGAGATAAAAAGGTGAAGATGGCTAGGCTGCAACCTATAGAGCTTAGTTTGAAAATTTAAAAATGAATGAAGATGAAGATATAGCCAATTTCTTCTTAAAGGTTACGGAAATTGTGAATAACATGAAAGATCATGGAGAACCCATTAAGGAATGTGTAATTGTGCAAAAAATATTGAGATCTTTACCATCCAGGTTTAACCCAAAGGTTTCGGCCAAAGAAGAAATAAAAAACTGGGAAACATTGACCATGAACCAATTGCTTGGAAACTTGATGGCTTATGAGATGAGACTTCCAAAAGAGAAGTCAAAAGTGAGGGAGGCAGCCTTTAAGGTAGACAAGTGCATGAAAGAGAAGGAAGATACATGTTCATGCTCAGATGAAGAAGAGGCCAAAATCATCAGAAGATTGGATAAAGGAACATGTAAATACAAAGATAAACTTCCATTTAAGTGCTTTAACCATGGAAGAGTGGGGACCTATGCATCTAAATGTACTCATAAGAAAACAGAGAACCAACCACAAGAGACAGAGAAAAAAAAAAAAATGGCAGAAAGGGAAGAGATTTAATAGAAAATCATTTTATGCTCAGCAAGATAGTAGTGCATCTGAAAGCTCAGATGAATCCTCAAATGAAGAAGGAACCTTTGAATTTTTGTTGATGGCCAAGGAAAAGCCTGAAGGATTCCTTTTGGAAGATGAGGAAGAAGGTGAGGTAGATCTTGAGGGGGATCTAAGGAGTGCCCTGGAGGAAATAGATAGAATTAGACTCAAGTGTAGAAAACATAAAGACATTCTCATGAAATATGTAAAGGAAGAACCATATTCGGAAAACCTCATTAAGTTGAAAGTATAACTTGAAGAAGCTAAGAAGGTGGAAGACATTCTGCTAAAGAAAATTAAAGATAAAACTCAGGAGCAAGAGAAATTGGAAGAAGAAGTAGTATGCCTAACAAAGAAACTAGAAAACGCCCAAAGGGAATTATCTATGAACACTCCACGAATGAAAAGATATGAACAGTTGGACAAAATTATAAATGCTCAAAGATCTCCTCTCATAAAGGCTGGGATATGCTATGAAGGAGAAACAAGTAAGTCCAAGGTAGGAGATAACAGGAATATCATTTTTGTAAAATTTGTAAAGGATAATGAAGCAGCTTAAAATATTCCTACAGGAGTAGAAGCTAGCAATAACATGATTTGCAATGAAGTAAACATAAACAAGCAACAACCTCAAATGAAAAAAAATTAAATGAAGAAATAGTCAGCTAAAAAAGGATCATACACTCCTAAATATGAGTTGAATAAATTTGGAAGTTGTCAAAGGAGGTTCTTTCCTCCTATGAGATGTATCACTTGTTTTTCCCGCCACAAACCTGGACATATTGTAGCATACTGTAAGACAAAGAAAATCTAGCCCAACCAACTAAAGATGCAGCCAATAAAATGAATACCTCAAGCAAACAAATGGAGAAGACAATCTATCACCAGATACACAAATCATTTCCATGGCTACTGTTTTTCATGCAATAAATTTGGACATAAATATGTTGTATGTAAACTGTGCTAAAAAAGGGGAACAAAGTGCCATACTTCAGCTCAAAATTTCTTAGGTAAAATAAGATGTTATTGATGCCACAAGCTTGGTCACAAAGAAAAAATACTGTAAGCTGCCTTATACATTAAAGAACTCTAGATAGATGATGGAATCCAATCAAATCAAACAAAACTGTGAAAAAAAAGGAAGTGCAGACATTATGAAGAACCCCAATAAAGTATGGAAGGAAAAGAGAAAGGGGGAGCCCGTTACCTCAATAAAATAATGAATCTATCATAGTCTCAGGGGGATCTGCTCTAGGAAGAAACGTAAATATCCAACCAACAATATATAAGAAGAAACATCCCAGGGGGAGAGCAGTTCATAAATAGTCACCATGAAAGTAGTCTAAGAAGAGCTCCTTGGAATAATAATAGCTAAAAGTTCAGGAAAGGAAAGGACAATTCCTCTGATAGAGAACTAGAGAGGAAGAAGGATACCTGAAGCATTCAATAACCAACAGGTTGATGGAGGACGAGAAGGCATCAAGCAGCTATGGTGGTAGAGGGAACATCACCCATGAGCATGTAAGATAAGAAGACAACACCACACTAAGTGACGAATGGTTAAAATCACAAAATTTATGTTTCAAGCTATAGAACTAGAAAGATCCATAGAGGATAATCACACTGTGCATCACACTACAAGAGTTAACAATGAAACAAAATTAAGAAGGATGAGTAAGAGAAATGTGTATCATCATTATATCATTACATAATTCATCTATAGAAGGTCCCCTTGGAGGAAATCAGTTAAATGAGTGATAAAACTATGAGTGGTCTGCCCTTTTAGATTCCTAGTAAAGAAATTGAAGATGTCTTCCCAAAGATCATTATGCTCGAATAGTTGAAGTGTATATAGAGCAACAATGATTCTGGAGTAGTCCTAGAAAGGAATATGCAATGACATTATTTAAAAAAAAAATGACAGAATGAGCAAAAGGTTAATGATGCCAAGATCAGATTCAGTATATTGATGATTTATGTTGAGAACAATGGAGAGCTCAATAGTAGAAACTATGAAGGTTGTCTTAACTATGGGTGCATGTGCAGGCTGAAGTGAAATTACTGTCAGTTTATCAAAGTAGTATCAATTGGTATTTGGAACAAGCTGCCTTCCTATCAGTAGAATACCAAGTTTCATCAGTGGAGTAGTGGTATGGTACAGGTCCTCGAGATCAGAATATTATGGCAGAAGTACATCAAGGTAGTATTCCAAGTGTTATATGCATTATTAAAGCATGAAAAGGTCAATCACAGTGGTAAAGGATCGTTATCTTGTTTACACTTGAAGTATTATATTGAGCATTGAAGAAGTATCTATTTCTAGATATAACTGCATGCCTTCCTAAAGTCAGTACAAATATATCTTCAATGCCTTTGTCTTAAGATCATTCATAAAACAGTGTGAAGTCTGTTTGCTAAGATTTTAATTAAACAACTTGAAGATGTTTTTGCTGAAGATCATCATGATAGAATAGTTAAAGTATCTGAAGTATGAAGGACTAGTTGTGTTAATCTTACATTTGAAGCTCGAGATTTTTTTATTGATTCATCTAAAGCCTACTTCAGAAGAAATGAATTGATGGTATTTCACCATTGAAGAGACGTGGATTATTGACATACATACCCCCTTATGTCTTAAATAAAATTGCATAGTTGATAAGTGAGACTGGCCAATACTTTTAATGTATCTATCCTCAAGGGTTATTTTGAAAGTACTTTGTATATGTAGTAAAGTCTTTTGGTCTCTTAGATTGAAAGATATTTTCTAATATTACAGTAAGATGTAAGTTCTGGTTTGATTCATTGTTCACATCTATATCAATATCCTTTCCGTTGTTAGTGTAATATCCCTGTCAGCAGTCTATCACATATCACCACCAAAAGGAGGTTAAGGTGAACCACATCTATAAAATATATATTGGCATCATCATATTTGAATAGATTTTTACTACAAATATGTATCCTAGATGAAGATCATAATATGGACTGTAGTATATTAGGAGCAGACTTTATATGTCGTATGGAGCATTCTCAATATTGTTCCAATGTTGCATCTCTGATTATATAAGTCTGATTATATAAGTGTATTCTATGAAGTGTCCTTATCATCACTTTCAGCTTATACAAATGAAAATATTTTGTTCTTTGGGATGGTATTAGCTTACTATGGATATACATACAAGTTCAATGATTCTCAAAGTTTTCTCCCAACAATTCTTGTACACTAGTCTGGAGCAGCTTGGTATAAAGTTAGAAGAAGAAGGCCTAAAATCAACTCAGAGAGAGGAAATGAAAAGATAGAAACTACACTGAGAAATGTGCAACCCTTTTCCATTGATGTCAAAGGGGGAGGAAAAGAAAGAAGAAGAAGAAGGGCTCTTCTGAAAAGCAAGCAGAGAAAGACAAGACACTTCTTAGAATGAAAGGGGGGGGAATTCCTGGAAGAAGTATTGGAGTATTGTGACCAATGCCAAAGGGGGATACTATTGGAAATATTGTCATTGATGGAAAAGGAGCACAAAGGCAGCAAAGGCAACGAATGCAGCAGAGAAGTAAAAAAATCATAGAGGCAACAAATGCAACAAAGAAGCAAGGCAGACAAGGAGCAGAGGCAGCAAAGAAGAAGAGAAACCTGCGGGAAAGTAGTTGCAATGAGATGTGATTGGATCAGGGTATAGTGGGACCCTCCAGTAGGAAACTCCCATGTATTTGTGTTGGTTTTGGGTTTATGCATTAGTTTGGTCTATGTATATTATGTGCGCCCTATTTGATTGCTCAAAGTATGTATGTTAATACACACAGTTGATTGCTAAATGTATGTATGTTATATATGCATTGTTTGATCACAAATCGTATGTATGTTGATAAAACTTGGATTTGTAATACTTCGTTGTGTTAAAAGGGAGTTTTATGTGGGCCATACCCCACAGGTCAGAAAGAAATGATCTGAACGCAAATCAAAGGACCAAGAGCTCGGGCAGAAAAATGTTGTGGCAATAAAGCAAACGAAAAGGCTAAACGTGGAAGAAGAGTTGGGCTAAAAGGGGCAGTTATGCAGCAAAATTGGAATATAACGGAAGAAACAGAAAAGACAAAGGGACAACAGGTAGAAGAAGACAAACACACAACAAAGCTAAGAAACTGAAAGGGCTAAGTAAAATAATTGATTGTAACTATAAATGTATGATTTATTTTATATTATTTGTGATGCAAAATCAAGTCTTCATAGGAAAAAAAAAACTCCAATTAAATACTGAAATGAATATATAGAGTTGTAACATCCCGATTTGCTGAGCGAGGAAGAGAGAAGGTGGAAGGAAAAGAGTCATACCTGTTCATTTCATATTCCCATATGGAATGAAAAAAGCTATGAAGTGATCTCTAAATGATGTTATTGTGATAAGCATAGAGAGGTTAGAGAGTGGAAGAATAAGAAAGAGAAGATAGAGAAGTTGTGAAGATCCAGAGATGATATAAAGCAGATTTGAAGGCTGGAAGGATTGTAGTGAATATGGAGGAAAACGAAGCTGATATCCAGGTAAATCAGCATATGATTTTATTGTAGTGTGAGGAAGTTGGTGCTTCCATCTCAAGTTGTAGCTTGATAGATGTCCAGTTGTAGTTGGTTGAGGTAGGAGCCTCCTGTGGGTTGTAGCCTACAGAAAATAAATGGTAGTTGGTGCTTCCATTTCAAGTTGTAGCTTGATAGATGTCTAGTTGTAGCTGGTTGAGGTAGGAGCCTCCTATGGGTTGTAGCCTGCATAAAACAAATAGGAGTTGGAGCTTCCTTGCAACTTGTAGCTTGCAGAATTTGAGGTAGTAGCCTCTTGTAGGTTGGAGCCTGCAGAAAATTAGTGGTGAGAGGGATTTGGAGCTTGCCTTTGCATCACAACAATAATAAGATGTGGTTTTATCCCTTGTGGGTTTCCACTTATATCTGTTGTCCATGTGCATGATGATTATGTGTTGATGTTCTGTATTTAATCTGCTTAATACTTGTTGCTCACATATTAAGTTTTTTGTTTCATTATATAATAAGTTTATCATGAAATGAAGGTGTAAATAAGTTTAAAGGAAAGTTTTAAAATACCATGAATGTATTGAACCGATTCACCCCCCCCCCCCCCTCTCAGTTTAACTAAGGGTTCAACGGTCCTTCGAGATTTATATTTGGCTGAGACTGTTGCTGAGCTACAACAACACGTCGAGGGATTGACTCTTGAGATACTAGATTTCCGGATCAAGGAATTACCTATGAGACTGCAATGCCATACTATTGGTGTTCCTAATCATTGGATGCGGTTATTGTGTAGGATAGCTAGAGCAGTTGCTTGTTAACATGAGCATCACTAGTTTTACTTTTGACAGTTTTGCATACATTTTGAGGTTAGATGACCAATGTGTCTTGGGCACAAATTTTGTAAAAACCTTAACTATATATTTATTTGTTTTCAGTGTTTTCCTATTTTTAATGCACAATCATATTCAATTATGTGATGTGAATTGAAAATGTGTCTTTACATGTGTTGCAAATGTCTATTTAAAACATAATTCACTAAGGAATTAGGTAATGTGTTCAAATTTTTGGAAATGTGTTGATATTGAATGTAATAAAAATTTCTTTCCAAAAGTTGAACTCTAAGGAACATATGATGAAGTGTTGGATTTCAGACAGTATAAATGATAGTAAGTTGCAGTATGACAAGTTGTGAGTCTAACCTAATGATGATATGGTTAATACAAAATGAAATGACATCAGTGAGAAGTTCGATCAACATGCCATACTCAACGATATTGTTTGTGGATCGACCGATACAAATCCCTTGAAAACTCACTAAATCTCCACCTAACACAAAAATGGCCCATGCTGCAGAGGATAGGTTATGCGTACTATGGCTAGCACCATTAGCATACCCAATGAATGGTTCCAAAGATTCAGTCATCTGCGATGAAATGTAAAGTGGATTACTAACTTCAAGAAAACTCTAGAAAAACAAACTAAGAGAATAAATGCAAATCAAAGCATATATATAATATGATACAAAATTTTACTACGCTCAATTAAGCATAGTAGTGTTTAAGATACAACCCATTTCAAGGCTGCGCCAATTGAATTCCATCATAATCAACTAACCCGTAGGTGCCCTTAGCCATAACACTTTTGACAATGTAGGAGCCATGCCATAGTGGCTCAAATTTTCTTTTTCCTATCAAATCAACTTCTTGATCATAAAGTGAAACCATGTCTCCCTCTCAGAAGATGCGAGGCTTGACATGTGGGTCATATTGCACCTTGATTCGTCTCTTACGCGCTTCCTTGGCCAATGCAGCTTCATGACGCATTTCATCTAGATCGATGAGGTTAAGAAGACACACTTCTTCATTAGAGGTGTCAGGTAACAAGTTAGTAGTGAGTTTTAATGACAGAATTTGACATTGGATTGATAAGATATCTTCCAAACCATATACCAACTGAAAGGGAGTAAATCCGGTTGCATTTCTCACTGAGGTTCGATATACCCATAAAGCCGAGTACAACATTAAATGTGAATTTCGTTTATGAACACCTATCATTCGTTGAAGCATTCACTTAAGTATCTTGTTAATGGCTTCAACTCATCCATTAGATTGTGGATAACAAGGAGTAGAACTATCACGTGACAATCGTAATTTGGCAATCAACTCATTCATCACGTTATTGCGAAAATTCTTACCATGATCTATAATTATAGCTTGTGGTACACCAAATGAAGAGATGACATGATTGAAAAAGAACAATTCAACTATTTTTCCTGTGTTATTGAATGTAGGCACTGCTTCGGCCCACTTGGTAAAGTAGTTGACTGCGACAATAATATAACCATGCCCCTCGGTTGAACGAGGGTTGTAGGTCATGAAGTCAATGCCCCATTTTGAAAATTATCCCACAACGATGACATGATGCATTGGTGCTGGCGGCATGCGTATTTTACGATCAAATATTTGGCACGCATAACAACTACTGACCATGAGGATGCAGTCGCGAAATATGGTTGGCCAAAAGTAACTGATGTGGAGAATCTTCTGCGTGGTAGCATAACCAGACAAATGCCCACCATAAGCACCAACATGAAAATCATTTAGAAATTTATTGGCCTCTTCGTGAGTGAGGTACCTCCTTAAAACTGTATCGACACCATGACGATAAAGTGTATTGCCGATGATCAGATAATCTTTGGCTTGGTATCGAATACGTTGTTGTTGTGAGTGAGAGCTATCGGGCCGAAAGGTTTGGGTTTGGAGATAAATGGTAAAATCCCCATACCAAGGGTTAGATGACCCAATCAGAAACAAATAGTCATATGGAATTGATGGTTACAATGTATTTTTAGTACTATTAGAGGGAAGGTCGCAAAGAAGCTCAACCAAAACTAAAGATTTCTTTGACTTGGATTTGATGAATTCCAACTCAAATTCCTACAAAATGATGATCCATTTTGAATATTTCCCCCCCAAAAATTGACGTGAAAAAATTTACATCATGGGGTTGCATTCCAAAATGACAATGCTCTTCCAGAGCAGGATATAGTGGCGAAATATTTGGACAACTTGAACAGTTTCCAAGGCGATATTTTTGGCGTATGAATACTTAACTTCCATATCATGGAGATTATGTATAAAATAATATATCAAATGTTATATCCCATCTTCTTATTGGACCAAAACCATAGCAATGGTCGTATCTACCACGGTGATATATAGGAAATAATCACTCTGATAATTAGGGGGATACATTAATGATGCTCGGATCAGGGTATATTTAAGAGAGTAAAAAAAATCTTGCACAACCTTATCCCAATGGAAGGGAATCCCCTTTTTCAAGAGACGAGTAAATCCTTTAGCCATTTCAGCGTAGTTGGGTATGAACCTCCGTAGGAAGTTAGCCTTTCCTTGACGTTTCTATAACTGAAGTAAGTTTGATGGCACAAGCAATTCAAGAATGGCATGGACCTTCAGTGGGTCGATTCAAATTCCATATTTTGAGATGAAAAATCCAAGCGAACGTCCACAACCAACACAAAACACACATTTGTGTGGATTGAGGCGTATCTTGTAGTGTCAGTAGCGTAAAAAGATAGCTCTCAAATGCGCTAGGTAATTAGTCTGTTTTCATGAATGCGCGGGTAAATCATCTAGATAAGGTTGAACAATGTGCTTAATTTCATTGAAAGCATAATCCATTACTCTTTGAAATGTTTCCCCAACGTTCTTTAAACCAAATGGAAGTTTACGATAAGCGAATGTGCCCCAGGGACAGATGAATGTTGTCTTATATTGGTCCTCTGGGCGAATATTTCTTTGATTGTAACCATAGAATCCATCCATGAACAAAAAAATTTCACAGCCAACACATTCGTCAATAATTTGGTCGATAAAGGGAGTAGGATGTCTTTTAGACTAGCAAGATTTCCATCTCGATAATCAACTTACACTCTAATTTCCCCTTGCTTCTTCATGACAAGAACAATGTTGGAAACCAAATCAGTAAGCGAAACAGGGTAAATGAAACCAGCACGCAAAAGTTTTTCAACTTTTGCTTTAATGGCAGCAACCTTCTTTCGATAAACAGGAAGAAGGCATTGACATACCCGTATGACATCAGGGTACATTGTAATTGTGTGTTCAACAATACTAGAATCTATGCCTAGCATTTCCTCATAAGACCAAGAAAATATATCTCGGAATTCACAAAAAATAGAGAAATAAGTATCAATTTTTATGGAGAACAAGACACATCGACATGAATGTTTTCTACAATGCTGGGTTTGGTTGAAATATCAATAGAAATGGTTTCTTCAATATTTGATAATTTTCGCTCGAATTCTATGGCATTAATTGGAATAGAATTCAAAAATAAAGTAGATATCGTAGGGTGACATAGTTCAATAAGATAATCTTCGTTGTAATATTGAAGAGGGGAACGATGATGATAATCGTCCCATGGTTATCCTTCTGGCATCATGGATTGCACGATGCTTTCATCAGTCAAGAAAGTGGATGAAAAAGGATCATAAGGAGTACCAAGATCTAATGAACGATCAACCCAAACTATCAGCAATGATGAATCAGGATGTGCTGCCGAAGCCGAGTAAATTGATTTCTATGCCAGTTCAATTGGGTTTGGCAGTAGAAATTCATCCTATATATCAGCTTCAAAATCATTGCTAATATTCCATATGTCAGATGAAGTGGAAGATATCATGCAACAATTCTCTATTCTTGCAATTTTCATCGACGTCGCAGGCAACGATAATGAAAAGGTGCCCATTAGGGAAGAATCCTTTAAGAGCCCTACACCAATGTTTTGAAGTGCTAGCTGGGGTGTGTGAACTAATAGAATACTTCCAGATACCTAGGAACTAGAGGCAAAGAAGGAAATTTGATTGATGACTGTGATAGCGCCTTTATGAGGGAAGGCGATCATTCGAAAGTAAGTAGAGACAATCGCAGTCATAGCGTATACCCATGGCCTTCCAAGTAAAATGTTGTAGTCAAGGGTTCCATCATTGAACTCAACTTCAATAGTTACAGTTCCTCGTAGTTGGACATGCAATTTATTGATGATACCGCAAGGCTTATATGTACGACCATTAAAATATTTCAACGTCATAGGCGATTGAGATAAGCGAGGTGAACCAAGTGGCTTCCAGAAATTGAGAGACATAATACAAGTAGATGCTCCCTCATCAATAATAGTGCAATGAACAAGGTGATTTAGAATATTTACTTGGATTGAAAATGCTAATTCGACTGGTAATTGTGGCACATAGCCCATGTGATTAAAGACTACAAGATTGGAATTTGTTGGGTCGATTCCACCAATTGCGGACAACAAGGCCTTCTTCTGGGAGGGACAATTTTGAAGTACCTCAAACTTTGTGATAGCTGAAGGTGACTGAGCCAAATCTTCAACTATATTATAATTTTTAGTTTCTCGGGCTCGAGGATTGAACATCGATTTGTGGACGACTCCCTTTGGTGGCTTTATTGTTAACTCTTGAATAACAGTTAGTGGAATTGATTCAGTAGACGGATTCGTGGTCGAGGTAGTAGGTTGATCAGTATCCTGACTACAGTAATATTTATTTCACGTGGACACCAAAACATTAGTTTTTTTCTTTGTGCAGATATCATAAGCACTTGGGAACTAGAAGCGATATCTATAGCAAACATGTTTGTGTCTGGATTTGGAAAAGGATTAGTCAACATAGCAGATGCAACCGAGGTCTTAAGAAATTTTGAGACTTCGGCTCGGTGAGGACAGTCTCGAAAAAGGTGCTCCTCATTAAATATCAAGCAAGGGTAATGAGGTTTCCAAGAATTTCCAAATTTGTGATCAGATGATCATTCCGGTTTGAATTTTGATTTATCTTCGCTTTCCCCTTTTTATTGCTTCCGAGTTGTTTGTCACTTTTGCCTTTGTTAGATGACACAGCATGAATTTCAGAAGAAGGTGTAGGATTAGATGTAGTAGAGTTTTTATTGTTTGCAGAAACTATCATACCATTGTCAGCATGAGAGTCCTTACCAGATGGAGGAGGAACAGTAAAATTTGATTGCGATGCGTTTGGAATTTTCTCATAGAGCGTGCAAGACTGTGTATAAGAATGACATGAGAAATTACCTCCTCTTTAGTCATGACACCGTGTTCAGCTACATCGTCGGTGATATATGGCAGCAAGGAATTAATAAACCACTCAACGAGGAGCTAATAAAGAACAGATGTTTTGACCATTCTTCGAAGATGACGCCACTCATGAATATGGTCAGAAATGCGAGTAGTAGTTGTCTATTTAAAATTGGCCAGCAGTTCCATTTCAGTTTCATATCGTATGGATAACTCGAAGTGGGTTAAAAAGGTAGTAGCTAAGGCAGTGAAGCTATCAAATGAAACTTGTGGTAATTCAATGTACCACTTCACAAGTAGACTAATAAGCGTATGCTAGAAAAGATGTAGTCTAACAGAGTCATCATTTAAGGAGTTTGATAACCACCAAGTTTGATGGATCCTCTCCAGGGTTTCCATTGACTTTAGGAACGTCGGAGGGTAATTTATAAGGTATCACCAACCACCAAGGAGAATCACTGATGGGATCATTGTAAGTCAGTTTAAATTATGTAATTCTAATTTTGCGACAAAGGGAAACTGTCGATTCAAGTCAGGTTGAGCATAACCAGGATATGATGGAATTGCTTGGCAAATGGGCCTTTTAGCACCAACATAAGCCATTTGTTGTTGATAACCTATATAGGGGTTGTTTTTATGACCAAACGCTTGAGGGATATGTTGATAAAGACCTGGGTAACCTAGTTGTTGTTGGAATTGTTGTTGTGGTATTTCAGGCCATGGCTACCAAGGTGACTGTCCACCAATATTATAATCCACACCAAAATAGCTTGGACCAGTTTTGAATAGGTAAGATTGGTAGGAGCCTGTGACATCCCATAAAAGGGTAATCTAGCATGTGGTTGTAAGATTCCAGATGTAGGTGGTTGTTGTAAACTATCCAAAAGAGGTGAAGTCTGGGGGCCCAAAACTTGAGGGTAATGGGTTGAAGGACCATCTCGAGGTGGTTGAGGTACAACCAACTAAGCCTGTAAAAGGGGTAGTCAAGTATTAACAGGTGGAGTATATGTAGGTGCAACAGGTTCAACCAGTTGATATGAATACACAATCGTTTGTGGTTGAATGGGCAGGATAGGCTGCCACTGACAAACAACCATTCCAACATTTGAGTGACCATAAAACGACGAAGTATTGTCAAAATGGGTGACCATAGGTTTCCCCGCAGCATGAGGAGTATAATAATATGGAATATATTTTTCTCCAAATGGTGGGAGTCTAGTCGAGATTGAAATGGATGGCATGTACACAGATGTACCATCTTGGTGTTGCACTGAAGATGTGTATAAAGGATCAAGTCGTTCAGTACTCATTAGAGACGTACCAGATAAGATAAAAGAAGATGACATGGGTGAAGTCCATGGGTTTGAGGAGGCACCAAAGTAGGTTCCATATAATGATTGGTAACCCGGTGGGAGGGACATACCACCATAAATATGTGACTCGGGTGACGTGGTAAACATCGACAAAGTAGAAATAGTAGATGCTTTCACAACTATAACAGATGGTACAATCAAAGATTTTGACTCATCCATGGTCAAACGACCCAAAGTATACCCTATAGTATCTACGGGAATTTGTATTGAAACAGGATCAACAAAAGCAATGTAAGTCAATCGAGGAATAGACTCGTAAAGATAAAGCCCTGATCCGAAATGAATTGGAGTTGAGGGACATGTTTCATGTTGAGGTTCTTCCTCAATCGAAATCAAACCAGGTGGAATAATTTCACCGTCAAGCCTGAGATATATTTTAGGTGGTTGATTGCATGAAAGGGAAGACTCAATGGATACGATCGAATGAGGAGCGACCGATACAAGAACAACTTCTAGTTGGCCGACTTCGGGATCTAGATGTTCTGGTAAAAGAATGATGGGATTTGGATCAACTTCCAGTTGAACAACATTGGGTTTAGAATGTATAGTCTCACTGATTGGATGTGAAGTGTCCACAGGTAGCCATGAGGACTCCATTTCGATGACAGTAAATGAACCAGGATGTGTAGAAACGACTCGAGATGACTCTGGTAGATGTGGTGAATATAATGCACCAGAGGTACTGATGGTACTAGTTTCGGTAAAAAGGGGTCGCCTTCGCCGAATAGAAATGGTTTTCGGTGGTAAAGGTAGTTTAAGCGATATTCTACGCGAATGTCGGGGAAAGGGATGTTCTTCTTCCACTATGACTGATTGATTTTATTAAAAAAATAAATAAATAAATAAAAGGGTGATACTTGGCAAAGGTTTACCAAGTAATTGTGAGCCGCAGAATACCTCCTGGCGAACCAACAAGTACAGGCAGGCAATATCCCTGAATGTTGTGTTCAGTGTATCACAAGTTACAAGGCAGCTGACTTGGTTACCTATGGATGGTAAGCAACCTAAAGTTGTCCTCCCAAATATACCCGAAGGTACGTGGAGGCCCAAGTCCATATTAGCGTTGTCTAATGCTAAAATACACAGTGAGAACACCCCCTTATACTTTTTGTACTAGAACACCACCCTATATACTTGAAGTTATGTGGATGAGCTCCGATATACTTACGTATTTGGAGTGGGATTTCAAATTTTGAATGTATCACAAAAAATTTAACGACAACTTCTATGTTTAACAACGCTGGAACATGTCTCTAGCCTAGACCTTCTAAGTGTTATCGTTAATGTTATAGTGATTTCTTAGGTTGATTGAGGTGAATTTTATGTTGATCTTGTTTAAAAGTTTATGTTTGAGGTTCACTGCGTGACGTAATGGGAAAGTCCTAAAATGTGAACTAAATGAGAAGAAAAATTTTCATTTCAGTTTTTCAATGAAAATCCTAGCTACTAAGGGATAGAGCAATCAGATTTTTGAGCATACAACAAAGAGCACAAACTAAATGTAGATTTCCCTAATATGTTCCTATGCAACACATGCAATCTCTAGATTCACATGCATGCTTTTATTTTCATTTTCCTTTAATGTGAATGAGTAAAAAATAACTAAATGCACAAATCAATGAAACAAATGTTTTCTTTTGAGAAACGAGGAATGGAACAACAAGGGAATGGAACAACATGTTCTCTTAAGAAAATGAATAGTGAAATGAAAATTTTCCTGTAGGAAATGAAGAATGAAGTGAAAATTTCCTTTTTGAAAACAAAATTGATCTACTGCAAGATTTAGAACTTTGAATTTAATTTTCCAATGATAAAGAAAACAACTAATGAGAATTTCGATGCAAAGCTCAGAATCTTCATAGTCTTCATTTTTTAGACTAAAAAATGAAGACTGTGGAGATTCCGAGTTTTGCATCTAAATATCTACACCACAGAAACCTACAATCTATAACCAATGAAAAATTGAACAAACAACTTTCAAAGGAGGAAGAAAAAGTATTGTTTAATTGTCTCTAAGAGAAATTAGACATCTAAGAATACATCAAACAATTGGGTGAAATTGAATGCAATGAAATTTTTTGATGGAATTTGGTTGGCTGAGGGGGAAACGTACCCTGTAAGGGAAAACAGTGTGTTGCAGATCACACCTGAAAGGGAGATAGTGCTTTGCAGAGCACTATACCTTGACCAACACTTCGTTGGGCGCAGCTAAGTTTGGAAAACAAGCAGCTTAAACACACTTCTAGGGAAAAATGTTCATTCAAATGACAAATAAAATGAAGTAAGGTCTATTGATGATGTAAACAGAGACAGAAACACCAGGAATGATGGACCTCTCCCCAGTGGAGTCGCCAATTTTTTATGCGAAATTCTAATCTACGGATAAACTAGATTCCCTGAGTGTGGTGTTCCTTCACTCAGAACAATATAAGAAAGACACAAATTCTTTTCTCTAAGACAAATAGATAGATAGAAAGGAAAGAAACCTACTTGTGATCCTTTCACTCTCGTTCCCTTTCTTTCCTTGTTTTCGTCACTCTCAATCCAACTAAATCTGCTAGATCGATACGCGCAATCAAAGACAGAGAACAAAAAACAAAATACAAATATATAAGTATCTACCTATCTTAACCAAATCGAACTGATTATATTTGAGAATACATACACATGAGAATAAAATTCAGAAGACATAAGCATACATATGATAAAATGAACATATATCTTTATTAAGAAAATAGGAGAAGAGGATTACAACCAATAGATCGATTCATCGTCAACCTGTTCCAACTTCATTATGTCCCCATCACACCAAGAATCATCTCAGCAACATAAAAATACTCTATCTATCATCAATTAAGAATCCAACAGAATAACACTACACAAATTTCTCCCTAGTGGAGTCCTCAATTTGTTATATAGAATTCTAATCTACGGAAAAATGGGATTCCCTGAGTGTGGTGTTAAATTTATAGGGAAATTGAAGGTAGTTTCTCAATAAATGGAATTGAATGGCTTTATATTAATAGGTGAGACATGTTTCCAAGTTCATTGGTGATGGATGAACACCTGTATTCAAAGTATGACACCTATGAGCTCTTCTAGAAGGCACAGGACATGTGGAGTTTCCCGGAACAATGATGATTCGGTCTTAGGATACCAATGCACCCTTAAGTGTCAGGAAGTGATTTTTTTATCACCCTTGCATTGAGATAAGTGCTTTGAAATGCACTTAGGCCCATCCAGAGGAGTGTTGATGAGTCAATGGGTCATATAATCTATACTTAAAACCTTGGAAATATCAAAATTAAAGCCATCAATGGAATGAATTCTCTTAGGGCATATAACAACTAAATTAGAGGATGATAGACCCTATTATTATTGAATTAGGGGATGATAGACACTATTCATACTGGTCTTGGAGGATGATACCCAAATTGACCTGTAACAATGACCCATTCACTTTTTTGAGTAAGAGATGGTTTTATTAGATATAGTAGCTTTTATTGGCCATATTATTGTAAATCGTATGTTGTGAAATGATTATAAAAGTAATGATGTGTTTTCCATCACTTATGAAAGAAACATGATTATGTTTTGGCCTCTTTTTCTTAGATGGGGTATTGGTTTCTATTTTAATGTAAAATTAACCAAAGGGTGTGTGTTATAAACTCTTGGCAAGTATAGGGACGCCTGGGCCATGATTGGTCATGTTATTGAACATGTAGTTTGCAAATATTGTACTACAGGTTTGCGGAGAACACAAGTGTCAGCTCATCACTTATAGCTCCCAAGGACAAAGGTGAAGGAGAAGGAAGTGTGGTATGTCAGGGCACTTGTTGGATAGATAAGGGAGTACAACGGATTGTGTTCATGCTTTTGGAGGACCAAAATCTCCTTAGTGGGGAGGAATGATCTAGGTGGCTCCAAAAACACTCAGAAGTCAAAGAGGGTTTTGAAAAGGCTAAAAAATAAAAGTATTTGGATTGCCATGAAACTAGATTCAGATCTAAGAGCTTGTCACAAGCTTTCCAACGATGAAAATGGCACCTCAATCCGTCATCGTATGTGAAAGTTATGGCTAGTAAATTTTTTTGTCAACTTGGCCCATTAGCTAAAGTTAGGAGAGTGCCAACTAAATTTGGAGGCCGACTAAATCTGGTGGAGCCATTAAATTTGGCGGAAACTATCGAGGAAACCATTTGGAACTTTGCGGTGACAATTTCTGGTGGCCGAAACTGGTGAAATTATCGCCTACTTAATTTTTCTAATAACCCCTAAAAATACGTCATTTGGTTTTTAACTATATTACAAATAAAAAAATATTAAAAAAAGGAGGTGTCGGGCCACCACTCCGGCAACCCCACCCCTACCAGTAATATATATATATATATCTATATATATATATATATATATATTTCCAATGAGCATACCAAACCATGCCCAGCATGTGGGGGCCAATGGGGATCGAACTCACCCGATCGGTTTGGCCAACCCACTATGGGCAGCCCCATAACTAAACCTCACCCAAATTAATACAACACCGAAAAAAAATGACAAGTTAAAATAGGTGGGGTAGGGTTGGAATTACCAATCGACCCATAACCAATAACCCTACATTTAGTCCAACAACCAAGACTGCCAACTTGGAACTTTGAAATGATCGCCAATTTTTTTATATTTAAACTCATAATTTTTTTGTTCGACTAATGGAGGAAGAGAGTGGAGTGCACGGAACCTAGATCATAGTGGAACCCTAAGTAGGCATGCGAACTTAGGAGAGGAACCCCGACGCAGGGAATATGCTAGGAATCTAAAAGATTCCCTTGGAGCCAAATTTTCATAGTGTCAGAATCATGGCAAGTTTATACTGAAATTAATTAGTTTTTTGTAAGGATTCTAATGGTGTAATCCGTTTCCTCATCTGAGTAGCATAAGTTTAGTAAACCTAAAACAAGGAATATTTATGGAATCTTGAGGAATCTTTGAGATTCTCTAGAGGCCCGAAAATGTTAGTTTCAGAACCAAACCAACTTTATGCTCAATTTTCTCAGTGTTTGGCAAGGAACACGATGATGTGGTCAAATTTTTCATCTGGGTAGCTCAATTCTAGTCAACCAACAAGAAGGAATCTTTGGAGAAATCTTTGAGATTTCGGAGGGTCCAAATTTGACTGAGTGAGAAGAGGGTTGAGTTTATACTCATTTGAACTAGTTTCTTGCCAAGAATTCAACCATGCAATCCATTTCTTCAACAAAGGTGTGCATTTTCAGGCCATCCCTAGAAGTGGAGGTATAATATGCATTGTTTCCATGTGTTCATTTGATTTTTTCTGAGATGATGATTTGATTTTGAGATCCATGTATGCCACTTTATTAGAGGATCCTTGTATGCCAATTTATGTGACAACTTGATATTTTGTCATGTTGATGGAGAGATTTTATGAGTGGTAGTTCTTATAGAAGAGCATCTCGTGGAGAGACATGCCACTCTATTTAAGAGAGTTCCTCCTTGTATTGACAAATAACACATCATGTATTCATCATCATCTTGCATCAATTAATGAAGCAACCTCTCCACTCTTGAGACCGGACTTGAAGATGGAACCCACACTGAGTGAACTCCATTATCAATTTGTGTGTGTTTTTGATTTGATGGATGTATTTATGTTTCTTCTTATTTAAAGTATGCACATGTGGTTTTTCATACCCGTTCAAATGCAATTATGCTAACATCATAGAATTAAAAGATCTTGGTTAATTTTTTGGTAGCTAAGAGAATCGGGATCAGCTGCCAAATCAGCGTTAACCTTCATAGTGAAACTGAATTTGTTTTATCCCTTTGCTAAGGCCATCTTCCAAGTTCTTGTGAAATTTATGCTTTTTGTGAGGCCATTATTAGTGGGTTTCTTTTGTATGTAAGTAAAAGTCACAGATATGGTCTCTTCAGTCATAGCAAAAATTTAGGATCAAATGGGAATCTCCTCTAGTTTTATTTGGCTCCTACATGGAGGTAGGTAGATTTAGGATCTAAAATACCTTAGTGAGTATGCCATAGACAAGGATGTATTAATTTATCTAGTCTCAATATTAAGAGGGGAAGTCAAAGGTAGGGGTTCGTACTCGTCCTCCCAATCCAAATCCTTTAAGGATGTCCTAATGCAAGGAATATCATCTTCAAATGTAAAGTATCTCTTAGGGCCAACATTAGTTGTGGATCAGAAAATAGACACTCAATCTCTTAAATTGGATAATATTGTAACCAAATTTGTTTACACATATTATGAATGGTGGATGATTATTTGTCGATTTAATAAATTTTTTCCATCGACATTTTCTCTTTAGGAATGGGTGAATTAGAAATGGTCCCTAAATATAGACCTATATTTTTTTTTGAAGGGATTCTTTATGGTAATCTTCAAAAATTTATAGGGCCAACAAAAGGTTTTTAATCAGGGACCCTCGTTTTGGGGCCACTCTGGTCTCTCATTTCCACCATGGTTTCTTGATTTAGGTAAGGCTTCCTAACATGCCCATTGATTTAATATAACCAAAAATCTTAGCCAATGTGGGAAATTTACTAGGTTCTTGTAATATTCCAAAATGTTCATCTGTTTATTGGAATATTAGAGTTCTTAATAAACTTAATTAATTAAGTAAATAAAAGGGTGGAGGGACCCATAATCCTCAAAGATGAATAAGATCCACTTTTGATGTGTGAATGTGGATTAATTAGACCTAGATCTACATAATGGAGTAATGAAGCAGCTCATTAATTATAGAGTGGAGATCATGTCTCATTTATGAGATAGATCATGGAGGAAGAAGGGGTCAAGTAAGATCATGAAGGGAATCAAATGCAAGATCATAGAGAATTCATGATGAGATGATGGAGGAAGTAGTAAATTGAATGCAGACATGATGGAGAGGGTGATCATCACATGTAGACATGATGGAGAACATGGAGAGACAATACAACCAATCATGGAGACTTATGTCCACATGTATTGCGCAGTTTAGAGGTGGGCCAGGGCTTGGGAAAGCTCACCTTGCATATAAGGAAGATGAAGGCACAATAGGAGGAAAACATGGATTATTAATTTCTTTGATAATTTTAGATCTGGATTTTTCTTAGGACATTTCTATGCACACTTATGTTTTTTAACTAATTCTGTAGTGTTGTTCAGAACAGGGTGTTTCTGAGCGGAAATCCCACCCTTACCCACGGGGGACTTCGAGTGCCTACTCTAGGAAGGTTTCTATTGGGATTTATTCCTCATCAAGCATTGGTGCCATCTTTAGGAGGTTGTTTCTAGCATCTTAGCTAGGAAACTGGTGGAGGATTCATCCTTCACTTTGTTATTCACATTCAACTTTTCAGGAGCAACAAATCTATGTCTGACATTTAGGCCATTATGTTATACCTCCATGGAGTAGTAGTCCCCTCAAGGATTGTGCAGTCCAGTCCTATAGATATTTTGGAGGAAGGAAATTTCCAATGCTTCAACTGGAAATATTGTGAGGGACTATCTCCTCACTTTGGTTTTAGTGCTTCCATCAATCCGGAGTTGATTTGAAATATATAGCAGCAAGATGTTGAGCCTCCCTCTCTGACAGCATAGTTTTCTGAAGTTTTTGAGTGATCAAAAACCAAATTCATTGGAGGAGATAGATCTTGAGCTTTTAGCCCAAGGATCTAGTGAAGTGATCAACCCTTCTTGCATAGTGCTGATTGCGCATCATTGCAACCATCATATCTTCAGTTCATGCAGCAGATCTGCATACCTAGTAGCCACATAGTGAAAGCCCTAAGAGGTTGATTTTATTAGATTTATAGATGTGGAAAATCCTTTTTGCGTTATCTTGGGTATCCATCATGGAGCCTGGATCTAAAGTTTCAACATCATCAGAGCTCCCAAACTGTCTAGATCTAACTTTCTATTTTCTGGTAGTCATTGACCCGACATTTTCTAGTAGGAACAACATAGGTTTCCTTCCATCAACTTAGCAGTTACGCAGTCCCTCTTGTGGGATCATTTTAGGGTCATTCTAGGCCATCTCTTTGGCGTGAGTGTCTCATATTTTGAGCATTGTTGTACTATTTATCCACCTCCTTGTTAACAAACCGCCTCACCTTCTCTGTACATTCTGATGTTGTATTTATATTAATTTTTTACTTTACTGTTGTTCATCTATTGTGTTTTAGTATTACTGCATTCTCCCTTTTGGGATATTACAGTGGTATCAGAGCATGATCTTTGGCTCAGCTTGTGGACACTTCATCTTTTTCGTCAAAAGAAGAAGAAGATAGTAAAGATCTATTATGAAGGAGGATTGTAGTTTTGCCACTCTTCTCTTTAGATCTTTGCAAGATATCTCCAAGGAGGTCAATCAAATGAAGAGAGAGAGGAAAAGGAAGAATCCAAGAAGAAAATTGGATGAGGAAAGTACCAACATTTCCTATCAGCAACAAAGAAGACAGGAGAAGCATAGATCTCCTCAAAGATCTACTATGCCCACTTTCCTTGAAGAAGGATGGTGTAGAAGTGAAGAAAGAAGAAAAAATAAACCTGAGACTCATGAGACTCTCAGTCTATATCTAGAAGAGTACAAGTCATAGTCTATAGCATTCAAGGAGAATCTAACTCTCCAACAATTCTTCAAACTCAAAGAAGAAAGAAGATCCTATAGCAGCGACAGAAGTGTTGAGATTGCAACAAGATGATGAGCTTAGTGAAAAGAGTTGCCTTCACTAAGTGAGCCCGTAGGGTATTTTTGGCACAAGTCTATTTTTAGACTATGTCTATTTGTAGACATGTCGATCATATTCTATTAGTTGCAAGATGATATTTGTGGATGGTTGGTCAAGTTGGAAAAATATATGGACTTCTATTTTTAGACATACTAGGCAGAATCTATTTTTAGATTTCCAGGCTAAAAATAGATATGTCGAATATTATTAGCTCTTAATAATATTTGGACTATAAAAATTATCTTATTCTCTTGGAGCACTTCAGTTAAGTGCACAGATGTGGCACAGGAGCCGACGGAAGGAATTACGCTATTCCTGAGGGTTAAGTGGAGCTATTTCCTGGAGAATTTAATTAGAACTCATGTGACAGAGTTTGGTGGAGTTATTGAGGTAGTTGGTGGAGTTTTGTTCAGTTCAACTCAGTTAGACACAGTTGAGCTAGTTGTATCTAGTCTAACTGATTGATACACTAGTGAGAGTGGTGTGAATTAATTATTAATTAATTCACTAATTATTAACTCATTAATAAACTGAAGGATACATCAGTTAACTACAGTGCATGCACAGTTTCAGTGGAGACCAGTGGAGAGGTAGGTGAAAGAGCAGGTTGACTATCAGTTGTGATTATAGTGTTGCATGAGTTTGCACCACACATTTATGGAGATGCCATTGAGGATTGCGTGAGAAAGGCTGGACCAATTAGAGTTCATTCAGAGCCAATATTCAGCAGGGATTGCGTAGTAGAGGCAGGCTAGCAGGTGGCAAAGATCGGTGCATGGATTTGGTAGATCGAGCCTGATTAGTGTGTAGCGATTGTATTGTACTGAGAGCTTGACATGATCAGCTTTGTATGAGGATTCTTACATGATATCTATGAAATATATTATATATAGATAGTTGGGGTTTTTAGCTTCAGGCTTTCCCGTTAAAACACTGTGTTCATATGTGTGAATTTTTATGGTTTTAATGTGTGCATGCAATTGATTAATTTCCGCAAGTAATGATCAATAGTAGAAGAGATTCTGTATTATGCATGAAGTCAAATAGTGTGTGATCAGGAGAATCTTGGATGTATAACGCATTATTTATATAATTTCTACATGGTATTAGAGTGATATTGATCATTGGAGCAACTGCAAAGCATTGAAGAGGTCGAGTTTTGTGCTGGTGGAATTCGAATTTGCAGCAGTGTTTTCTTGGTGTCAAAGTTGAGATGTCTTTCAATGGATTGCGATTGGAGTATGCCCTTGAGGGCAGCTTGAATTATATTGCATGGAAGGACAGGATGGAGGTGGTGCTGGAGGATAATGGGTTGAAGGAGTTCACAGATGAAAAAATTCCAAAACCTGCTTCTAGCGATGCTGCCACACTTGACGCATGGCAAAAGAAGACAACAAAATGTCAAAGGATTCTATTGGAAGGTGTGAAGGATCACATAGTGTCTAGCCTTCATGGTAAATATTCTCCATTGTTGATGTGGAAAGCTTTGATATACTTGTTCCAAAGCAAGAGCTACTAGAGGAAGTTGGCGTTCAAGGATAAACTCAGGAAGATAAAAATGGAGAAAGGCGACAATATACCCAAGTACCTTACGAATTTTGTCCAGTGCAGGGATGAGATGGGAAGTTTGGGGGTTACTGTAGATGAAGAGGAATTGGTGAGCTTGGCTCTCCTTGGGCTTCCGAAGAGTTGGCATTCCTATGAGGACTCTGTTAATGGTCGAGAGAAACTGCCAGGATGGGAGCGTCTTTGGTTGGATCTTGTGCAGGAGGAGATAAGGCGGAGTACCAGGGACGAATCTTCATCGAAGAATGAAGATGAATAAAATTGCGCTTTGGCTGCCAAATCAAGGAAGGGGAAGAGCAAGAAAAATGATTCTCAATCCGGTGCAAAAGGCAAGAAGCAGGACATGTCCAAGGTGAAGTGCTTTCACTGTCACCAACAAAGACATTATGCCACTAATTTTCCATAGAAGAAGAAAAATAAGCAAGCTGTTGGATCTGCAGCTGGAGAGGCCTTAGCCTCGCAGTTTGAGCTGGATTTTTAACTGATCGCATGATTGCTCTCAAGTATGATGGGTTTAGTGTGGTTTCTTGATAGTGGTGCGTCTTTCCATATGACTGGAGACAAAGATTTGTTCACTGATTTGGATGAGAAGGATATTGGAGTGCACATCGAGATGGGTGATGATGGTAGATACAGTGCGACTAGTATCGGGATCATTTACTTTGAGAGGGATTCTAGCAAACCTTTCATCTTGAATGATTTCATGCATGTTCCAGGATTGAAGAAGAATTTGATCTTTGTGGCGATGTTGGAAGACAGGGGATATGATGTTGTCTTTAGTGAGGGAAAGGCTTTCTGGTGTAGTAAGGCAACTGGTGAAACCTGGAGGATAGGGGTTCGAGTTAAGAATCTTTATCAGTTGCAGGTAGATGTCTGCGCAGCAATGGAAGGCAAGGCAGAAGGAGTGGTAAGCTGGGATGAGGACGAGCTATGACACAGGAGATTGGGCCATCTTCACCATGGTGATTTGAAAATTTTGCAGCAGATTTCTACGGGGCTTTCCAAATTACACTTGCGCAGTCAGATTAGTGCAAAGGTTTCACTTTGGGAAAATTTGTGAAAGCCACCTTTCATGAGAAGGATAGTCACGCCACAACGATCCTTGAGATAATTCACAAAGATGTGTGTGGACCTTTCTCAGTAGCTTCGACAACAAAGCACATGTATTATGTGATATTTGTTGATGATTTTTCTCGTAAGTGCTAGATCTTCTTCATGCAGAAGTAGAGCGAGACATTCTCTAAGTTCTGTGAGTTTAAGGCACTGGTGGAGAAAGAATCAGGGAAGCAGGTGAAGGCTCTTAGGAGCGATAATGGTGGTGAATTCATCTCTGGCGAGTTCAAGGACTTTTGCAGCACAGAAGGAATTCAAAGAGAGCTCATAGCGCCTCATAACCTAGAACAGAATGGGGTCGCTGAGCGGAAGAACAGAACGATCATGGGTGCTACACGGGCGATGTTGCATGATCAGGGCCTTCCCATACACTTATGGGCTGAGGCATGCAATACTGCAGTTTATGTGCAAAATCATTGTCCTCACAGAGTACTTGGCATGAGTACACTCGAAGAGGCATTTTCTGGTAAGAAGCCTGATATTTCTCATTTGAAGATTTTTGGCTCACCTATTTACATTCATTTGACGAAGGATGCAAGGAAGAAGCTGGAACCGACTGCAGAGGTTGGGATATTTGTGGGGTACACTGATACACCCCACAATTATCGTGTGTATTTTCCAGATAGTCAGAACAATGTTGTGTGACGGGATGTCAAATTTCATGAGGAGAAAGCCATGAAGTGTTCGCTTGAGAGGGAGCCACACTTACAATGTAGATGAGGAGCCTATTAGTTCCTAAGGATGAGCCTCGGGATGTGGATCAGCCACAAGAGGAGGTTCATGGAGTGGAAGAAACCACTCATGCGGCGCCATGCCATTAGAGGGCGGAAGCGCACTATAGAAGTCGAGCGGCTCGAATCTTGATGCAGAGAGAAGATTGTAGGAGCACCTACATCACATCATAGACAAAGACGGTCACTCGACCAATATCTTTGGATACATGGCTGCGATGAGGCAAGTGTATCATGACGAAACATCCTCTTTCGAGGAAGCTCGTGCGGGGACCACTGCGGTAGATGCCATGGTGGAAGAGTGGATTCGATTGTCGAGAAATAGTGCATGGGATATTTGTCCCAAGGCCGGAAGGAAATCAGTGGTAGGTTCGAGATGGATCTACAAAGTGAAGCAAGACGACTGGACGGGGTGTCGAGAAGTACAAGGAAATATTTTTTTCTTGGGGCTTCTCGCACGGATTGAGGGGATCGACTATGAGGAAACCTTTGCACCTGTAACAAGGTATTCTTCCATACGGAGCATCCTAGCTCTCTCAGCACGATGGGATGGCACATTCATCGGATGGATGTGCATCTGCGTTCCTCGATGGATTGATTGAGGAGGAGGTGCACCTAGAGCAGCCCAAAGGTTTCGAGATCTTCGACGGCCGAGTCGCATGTGTGCGGGGCTCAAAGAGCGTTGTATGGGTTGAAAGCAAACACCTCGTGCTTGGTACACATGGATAGGAAGTTATTTCAAAGGTCTTGGATTCACCAAAGAGTGAGGTGGATCTGAACCTATACCAGATAGTGGTGGAGGGGTAAGTGTTGATCATTGTACTTTATGTAGATGATTTGATTCGAACGGGTGATGAGCAGTTGATACTCGATCCATAGAGAGCTGATCTTGCAAAAAGAGTTTGAGATGAAGGACTTGGGCCTCCTTCATTATTTCTGGGATTGGAAATTTGGCGGCGTAGTGATGGATTGTTTGTGTCTCAAGGAAAGTATGCCCAGGGAGATACTAGAGAAGTTCAACATGCATGGCTACAAGCCTATCGACACTCCTCTTTCCTAGTGGTTGTAGGAAAGAGGATGCTACATCGGTAAAGGTAGTGGATGCCATATTTACCGACGAGTTGGTCCGGGTCGCTTATGTATTTAGTCAATACACAACCTGGGACATATGCTACACTATTAACCGGCTTTCACAAGCTATGGTTAAGCCTACCAAGCTCTTTTGGGAGGCGAAGTATGTATTGAGATATCTCGAGAGGCATCGAGATATGGATTATGGTACGGATAGTCGAATGGGGTGAAGTCGCATGGCTTCACGGTATGCAGAGCGCGAGCCCAATGGACGAGAAAGAGCACATTTGGAGGGATTTTCGATGTCGAGGTCGACGGAGTTTCTTGGTACGGTTCGGAAGCGAATATCCGTAGCACTCGGTTCGGTGGAGGCCAAGTACATGGCGACGAGTTTGGGCGCAGCGAGAGCTATATGGATGAGGAAGATCCTAGTCGGGTTATTCGGTTCACACTTGGATCCTATTGTGATATATTGTGATAATCCGAGTTGCATCAAACTCTCGGTTAATATAGTATTTCATGATAGATCTAAACACATTGACATCCGGTATCATCATATCGAGATATTGTGTGCGGCGGGAAGATCATGTTACTTTCTTACATTCCTACGGAGGATCGGGATGTTGATATCTTGATGTAAGACACTCACTGAGAGAAAATTTGAATACCATAGAGCGGGATCGGGGTGGCGATAATCCCTATCTTGTTGAGAGAGTGTGTTGAGATTGCAACAAGATGATGAGCTTAGTGAAAAGCAGTCGCCTTCACTAAGTGGGCACTGACGCTATTTTTGGCGTAAGTCTGTTTTGAGACATGGTCGATCATATTCTATGAAGTTGCGGGGATGCTATTTGTGGATGGTTGGTCAAGTTGGAAAAATAGATGGAATTCTATTTTTAGACATATTACTAGGCGAAATCTATTTTTAGATTTTCGGTCTAAAAAATAGATATGTTGAATATTATTAGCTCTTGATAATAATCTGGACTATAAACATTATCTTATTCTCTTAGAGCACTTTAGTTAAGTGTACAGATGTGGAGCATCGGTGAGCTAGCCGAAGGAATTACACTATTCCTGAGGGTTATGTGGTGCTCATGTCATGGAGACTTCGGTTAGAACTCAAGTGACAAAGAGTTATGGTGGAGTTATTGAAGAGTAGTTGGTGGAGTTGTGTTCGGTTTAACTCGGTTAATGGAGTCACTCGGTTGATGCTAGTTGTATCTAGTCTAGCGATTGATACACTAGTGAGAGTGGTGTGAATTAATTAGTTAATTAATTCACTAATTATTAACTCACTAATCAAGTGAACGAATACATCGGTTAACTACGGTGCATGGATAGTTCCGGTGGAGACCGGTGGAGAGGTAGGTGAAAGAGTGCGGTTGACTATCGATGTTGTGACTATAATGTTGCATTGAGTTTGCACCACACATATGATGGAGATGCCAATGATGATTGCGTGGTGCAAAGCTAGACCAGATTCGAGTTCATTCGGGGAGCCAATATTCAACGGGGATTGCACGGTAGAGCGAGGCTAGCAGAGTGGCAAAGATCGGTGCATGGATTTGGTAGATCGGGCTTTCGATTAGTGTGTAGCGATTGTATTGTGCTTGAGAGCTTGATATGACTAGGCTTTGTATGAGGATTATTGCATGATCTCTATGATACATATATTATATACGGATAGTTGGGGTTTTTAGCTTCGAGGCTTTCCCGTTACTTGTGTTCATATGTGTGAATATTTTATGGCTTCAATGTGTGCATGCAATTGAGTGTTTTAATTTCCGCAAGTAATGATCAATAGTAGAAGAGATTTCGTATTATGCATGAAGTTAAATAGTGTGTAGATCGGGAGAATCTTGGATGTATACACACATATAGTTATATAATTTCTACAAGAACGAAGAGGCACAATAGATTCTATTTGCGTACATTTGAGGGATCTTCCTCGAGACCGAAAAGGCTTGGATGAAAGAGTTAGATGCATTATTGAGGCTACATCCTGTAGCTAAAGAGAGAGGCTATCCAAATCGCAACACTTCATCTTTAAGGTGAAGAAAATGAATGGTGGATCGCAGTCACATGGAGCATGCAAATGTGACTACATATTCAGATTTCTTTCAAAGGTTAAGAAAGAAGTTTGATAGAAGGAAACAAGAACCATGTCTTAAAGAAACATTTCTCGATAAGTCAAAGGATAATTTCATTCTTGTCACTCTAGAAAAAGAGTCACTACATTCACCACCCAGCACGAAGTACTTATATGCGGAGGAAATACACTTGCATATTTGCAAGATAGTCTTAAACTCTTGACATATAGAGTCTCATGCATGATTCAAGAGATGCATGAGGAAGAGGAGGTTGATTCCAACATTGGTACATTGATAGAAGAGCAACCATTACTCTTACCAACGAGTGGGAAAGCATTGCCAGGAGGAAGAAACTCTTGTGATCTTGCAAGATGTTTACGAGTATCGATTGATTCAAGGTATGCATCCACTTTCATCTCATATTGTTTCGATTACCTCATATTGAAACTTGTGAGAACATGCCATTAGGGAAATTACATGACTAAGGATTACAAAAACATCTTTGATTTGAAGCAAAGACAACATATCATTGCAGAGAGGACCCTTGATTTGATCGAGGAGATTTGAAGAGATGTCTTAGTTAATAATTATTGAGCTAAATTTAACCCTTTGAGTTGAAATGCGGAGTTTCAAAAGATGGGATGAGCATGATCCTATTCAATAGAATTCCGGGACATGAGTTCTGCATTATGCCAAGCCATGATACAATAGATGCACCAACATGGGGATCAACAATGTCGTACAAACAACAATGATGAGAAGAGGGACCCATTCCTTATGGGAGAAATCCAATGGCGAGCTTCACTCATGAATCCATGGAGAAAACGATGATAGATGGTAGACATCTTGAGGTGGGCAATATTTTCACCTTTCAAGATGACTCTTTCTCCATGATCCTCTCACGACTCAAAGAGAAACTTGTACACGCAGAAGATCCAAAACCTTATTGGTTTGGAGGGCCACGTGAGAAGCTGATTTGATGGAGAGATCTCAAGGGTGGTGCACTTCAAAATATCATGGAGTGCAAAGTTCTTCAATAGTTTGAGGAGTTTGGTGTCCTACAATGGGAGGATACCAAGTTTTTGCAGAGCATAAGATCCATCATCCACATTGGGATGAATGGTTGTTGATGTGGAGCAAGGGGTTGCAAAGAGACTTGTAGAACTATGAGGCAGACAACAAGAAGCATGGTTGTGCTGGTTTCTCCTGGGTGAGTATGGCTACTACCTAGCATCACATATTTTCATGCTCCATGCCTTGCAAAATGATGAAGTAATGTAGGAGGAGGCATGGGCTACGCTTAGCTGCTCTTGGGTGAGTATGGTTACTACCCAATGGCTCATATATCTTTGAATCATGCCTTGTATCTCAATGAAAGAATGCAGCAAAGAAGGCATGTTTACTCTTTGGTTGTCCTTAAGAGAGTTTTTTCCATCACATGACATATCCCATGTTCATGTGTTTTGTATTGTTTCTAATATGACATAATACCGTCATGATGTATAATGATGGAGTTTGTTTTTGTCTCGCTGATATGACATTCCATATATCATTCGAGTATGTTGTTTTTGCTCCAAGATTCACATAATGATGTGAAGAGGAAGGAAGAGATCTTATTTCTTTGGCTTCTATTGGGGGTATTTGGTCCTACACACTCCCCCTACTTTGCATGATAGTGATGGAGGATGGCGCAAGAGGCATTCCTTTGATGGCTCTTACTTGGAGAGTATGGACACCATACTTGGTTTGATGATGATGTGGTGGGGCAGCAAGATGGATTGATACATTGGCTTCTCTTGAAGGAATATGGCCAACCCACTTGGTATTTTGATGGTGTGGTGTGGCGGCGGGGAGGATTGTTGCAATGGTTACTATCGAGAGAATATGGCTTGACATCTTTGTCTACGGATACGTCTCTACTTCTTCTTTTGCACAATGTTGGGATAATGCTTGGATCCAACAAGGCCAACAAGGCAAGTGATGGGGGCATGAAGAGCCTCTTTTTACTTCATACAACATGGGATGGAGGTATACTTTGTGAGTTGGAGCTTTCCCTTTGTGGAAGGAACTATCTATCTTTATGTAACTCATGTATTGTGGAGGATGTTGACAGACTTATGGCCTGTGACTTGGAGCTTCATGATTGAGGAGGGACATCTAGCTACGCATTTAGATGTCACTCTAGACATTCTAGAGAGGAAAATTTGGTGTTGGGCATGCATGAATCATTGCAGCAAATGGGGAGACCTTCCTTGTGTGGATTCCATTTGGAGGGGGATAGATTGTTCTAGCATCTACTTTTGGCATTTTCTTGGGGTCAAGCAACATTTTGTTTGGAGGACCGTAATATTCCAAAATTTTCATATGTTTATTGGAATATTAGAGTTCTTAATAAACTTAATTAATTAAGTAAATAAAAGGGTGGAGGACCCATAATCCTCAAAGATGAATAAGATCCACTTTTGATGTGTGAATGTGGATTAATTAGACCTAGATCTACATAATGGAGTAGTGTAGTAGCTCATTAATGATAGAGGAGTGGAGATCATGTCTTATTTATGAGATAGATCATGGAGGAAGAAGGAGTCAAGCAAGATCGTGGAGGGAATCAAATGTAATATCATAGAGCATTCATGATGAGATGATGGAGGAATTATCGCATTTAATGCACACATGATGGAGAGGGTGATCATCACATGTAGACATGACACGGAACATGGAGAGACAATGCGCTCAATCATGGAGACTTATGTCCACATGGGCATCGCATTTTAGAGGTGGGCTAGGGCTTGGGAAGGTCTCACTTTTCATATAACAGATGAAGGCACAATAGAAGGCGGGATTGGATTATTCATTTATTTGATCTGTTTAGATCTAGATTTGTCTTAGGACATTTATATGCACGCTTAAGCATTTGTTTAGATAAGTTTGCGGTGCTATTTAGAACAAGGTATTTCCAAGTGGAAATCCCACCCTTACCCATGGGGGGACTTTGAGTGCCTACTCGGGGAAGGTTTCTGTTGGGATTTATTCCTCATCGGGGAATTGGTGCCATCTTCGAGGAGTTTGTTTCTAGCATCCCGGCTAGGAAACCGGTGGAGGATTCATCCTTCACTTTGTTCTTCACATTTAACGTTTCGAGAGCAACAAATATATATTCGACATTCAGACATTATGTTATACCGCCATGCAATAGCGAGTCCCCTCAAGGATTGTAGCGATTTCGGATCCCTATAGATATTTTGGAGGAAGGAATTTTCCCAAGTGCTTTAGCTAGACATCCTATCGTGGACCATATCCTCACTTTGGTTTCTGTGTTTCCATCATTCCGTAGCTAATTTTACATATCTAGTAGTAGACTATTGAGCCTCTCCCTCTCCGACAACGCAGTCTGAAGGCATGTGAGTGATCAAAAACCACATTCATTGGAGGATATTGGAGGAGCTATATCTTGAGATTTTAGCCCAAGGATCTAGTGAAGGGATGAACCCTTCTTGCATAGAGATGATTTCCCATCATTGCAGCCATGATATCTTCGAGCTCATGCGGCATATCCGCATACCCAATGACCTACATAGTGCAAGCCCTAAGAAGGTGATTTTATTAGATTCATAGATGCGGAAAATCCTTTCCGGCTTATTTTGGGTATCCATCATAGAGTATGGATCTAAAGTTTCAGCGTCATCGGAGCTCACAAACTACCTAGATCTAAATTTATATTTTACGCGAGCTTTACGCCCAACATTTTCTAGCGGGAACATCGCATTTTTCCTTCCAACGACTACAACGACTCGAGTCCCCTCTTGTGGGATCATTTCGAGGTCATTCTAGGCCATCTCTTTGGCTTGCGTGTCTCATATTTTGAGCACTTTGTTAGTGCTATTTATCCACCTCCCGGTTAGTAAAATGGCTAATCTTCTCTGTAAATTATGATGTTGTATTTAGATTAATTGTTTACTTTGATATTGTTCATATATTGTGTTTTAATATTACTTCATTCTCCCTTTTGGTATATTACATTGCTTCATCAAAATAGACAATGAAAATTTTGTGGAAGGAATTTTTCACATTTTAAAATTCATCTAAGAAGGGAGACGAGGTTTTTTTCAATAAATTCCAATAAAAGGAAATGGAATTTTTTTCATGGAGGGTGTTTCGTAGGAACGAGAGAAATTCCACCTTATCCGGTAGAATTAGAAGAAAAAACAAGAACCCTAGTAGTATGATCCCCACTCTCGATAGGAAAAGTATGATCAAGTCGAAGGTCGAAAATTGGGTCAACCATTTTCTCAACTAATGGTTGGTCGGGGAACTAACTCATGAGATTCACGTTCAGAGAGAGTGGGATTGATTGGATTTAGATTATGATTAGTCACTTCATCAACTAGAGGATGATTGAGAGAAAGCTTACGGTAACCAACTAGAAGTTTTGGTTGAGAAGTCGTAAGGTTTTCCAACACTTTTAAGGCTTCATCCACATAAGGGAAAAAAGGTGAATATGATGATTCACTTCCCACATAAGCTATAGGGAAACTTGAATTTACCCTTTTCCCCATGGACCTTACTATCACTAGTTGATGGTTTATCACTAGCATGATCTTTGGAGGCTGATCACAAAGGTTGATGTGAGCTCGTGGACCACACTTCTAATACCTTGGGGAATACCGAGACAATATATAAGAAGGTGGTCACCCTTGCATAACTTGTAAGGGAATTTCAATTTCGCAGGGTTCATTGGAAGGTTTCTCCATACTAGTTTCATGGGTAGCAATGGTTGTTTGGTTTCCTCCCCGCTCATTTTTCTTCTTATTAATCTTCCTTTTATTCTTCTTCTTATCCACCTAGTTATTAACTTTGGGGATTTTCATCCAAACAAAGAGGAAGAAAACTAAACATGCGAAGAAGGAGAAGGGTTAACATTAGGATCAACCTCGAGGTTGATATTGTTCGAGTGGAGGAGAATTTGGGCGAGGAGTATTTTAGACTTTCGGAACCATAGGGGTCGAAAACAACCAAACTCAAAAACCAATGGTAAATCTAGGAAGAGATAAAATTTCCATATAAGGAGCCCCAATATTTCCAAAAGAAGGAAAGGGACTAGGATCCCCATCGAGAGGGTTTCCTTAATTATTGTACTTGGTAACTATTTCCATTAGTCTCAATCTAATATGTACTAAGGAGTTGTTCCACTGTGAGTATGTTGTTTCTGTGGTCGATTTAATTGATTTTAGAAATTAACAAGAAAAAAATAAAACAAAACATGGGTAACTAGGAAAAAAGGGTTTACCAAGTAATTGTGAACAACAATAGACAACCTTGGAGAGACAACGATTTACGTATGGGAAGGAAATCTCCCCGAATGTTGTGTTCGGTGTATCACGGTTTATAAGGCGGGTGACTCGGTTACCTATGGTGAGGATAGAAACCTATGGTGGACTTCCAAAATATACTTGACAGTACATGGAAGTGTAGTCTGTGGTAGTGCTATCTAATGCATAACCATATGATGAAAGCATTCCCATACACTTTTCATGCATTGAGCGTAATCTAATATACCCAAAAGGTGTGCGGCGAACGATCCGATACACTCATACGTGGAATGGGATATCATCCCCGGAATGCAACGCTGGAAAAAAATTATGACTACTATGTTTATAGACATTAGAACACGTTTCCGGCCTAAATCTCTAGATGTTTGCGTTAATGTGACAAATTCTCCTTAGGTTGATTGAGTGAATTTTAGAGTTTATCTTGATTATGTTTCGGTTTCAAGGCTCAAAATTTGATTTCACCTGAACACACCTATGATGCTGAGTAATATGAAAAAAAACTCTTTTCATTTCCTTTGAAAAAATGAAAGGCCTAACTAAGTAGGGGAATAAGAAATAAATCAACAATGCAAAAAGAAGTGATTCAACAATCGATCTCCTAAAATTCACTATTCCAATCAAAATAAAATTCCTATATGCCAATGCAATGATATTTTTCTTTTTTTCATTCCACTTAATTTTCGGATGAAAAATAAGATGTTTTTCCTAATCATTGATAAAAGAAAACTTTTCATAATGGTGACTAGAACACCAATTCATTCGAGGTACTCAATGATCAAACAAATCGGTTTTCTAATGACCTAATGATAAGAACAAAGGAAATCTAAATAAATCATTATCAAAGGCACTCCAAAAACCAAATTCAAACCAAATGGAGGCTTTTGAGAGACCACAAGACACTCAAAGACTCGAAGGAAGAGAAGCTAGAACAAAGCAAGACCGAGAAAAAATTCAATGCATGAACGGGGGTCAACGAAGATGTTGGAGGGGAATCAACTGCTATGCAAAACAAGCACTACGAAGGCTCGGGAGCATTGCAATGCTCTATCTCTAGAAAAAAGGGAGCGTTGATCGGGGGATGCAAGGTTACTGACACAAAAAAATTAATTGACACTCAATGAAAGGGTTTTCCCGGGTATTTTCTTGAGCGAATAAGATAGTGAAGGTCGCGAAGAAGAGATAGAACAATCACTAAGGACAAGGAAACCACCAAGGGAATACACTATTTCCCGATAGGGTCGACCGATTTGTTATACGTAATCGATGACTACTGACAAAATTATCTTCCCTAGACTTGATGGCCTAGTCTAGAACAACGAAGAAAGAAAATAAGCTAATGTATTCCTTAAAATAAATGGACAATGGGATGAGGCGTACTTGGAATCTTTCATAAACTCCCTCCTCTATTGGCTTATATTCTCCAATCCTAACTTTGATTGCTATAATTATGACTTGCACAATCAAACAACATAAGCCAATGATCTATGACATCTATGTAGCACCATCCAATCACTTTATTCAATGTATCAACATGGCATTGAAATAAATGAAATCATAACGTCACATATAGGAAAAAAATGAACTCTTTGTATTAATATAAATGGCGTGAGTTACAATCAAATATAGGAGTTGATCTTGTAGAAGAGCTCCTCCAAGTTGACTCATCATTCCTTGCTACAAAGTGTACTTATATGTCACCCTAATGCATGGAATAATGATTCTCACAACAACAACATGAGGGTAGAATCTATCTCCAAAATCAAACCCCTAGCTTGTGAGTGGAAATAAATATATAGGAGAGGATGGTAGGTTAATAATTATTATCCATTTACAAATCTAGGCTTGAGATCCACTCTTGATGGGGAGGATGAGCTCAAGGGATATAAGGGGTGAAATCTCTAAGGTGGGATAGGATAGGATTCAAGACTTTTATCTAAGGTAAATAGTTATAACAACTCCGAGAAGCTTTTGGAAGAGGAAGCTTCGAGATTATTTTTATTTTTCCCAAATTTATAGAATCGGTGCACCCCAAGAAAGGAGCAACCCACCTGGTGATCAATGCGGGTACAGAGGGCCAACCCTGCTAGTGAACGCCGGGTATCTAAAGGGCAGGGGTGCATTGGTCATAAAAATTACCGAAATGAAGCCGATTAGAGGCATAAATTCATGGTTTTGAGAGAGTCATGCTTAATACTTTGTGTATATATGATTCACGAGAGAAATAAAGGAGGGCCGAGAAAGACAGGTAAACAGAACTAGAGACTTTGCATTGAAAGTCATCAAGGCTTGTCAACTCGGAAAAAATGAAAGAAGAAAATGAACCGAGGTTCCGGCTCAACTCTACCCGTTTTCTCGAGCCCGAACCCATAATTATATTTATCATCGAAACCTTTCAAAGGAGTAGAAATTCATGAACATAATTTTTGATGAAGAAACGAGAAGATGATCGAAGTGGTCTAGGATGCAATCAAATTAGTGGTGATGTTATGTATTGCATTAAGCTTAAAGTAAGAATTGGCACTAGATTTGAATATTGGAAAGTTCTTATGGACACTGGTTCGAAGACTCAATATTGTAAATGATACTGTTGTAGAATCTCATCTCGAAGACCTACCAGCTTGTCCTAAAGTCACAACAGCTAGTGGAGATATCAAGACCACTTCGTAGGCATCGATTGATATTTTTCTTACAGAATCCATAGGGATAAAATTTGTTTTTCCAATTGTCACAGGTATGGATTGTGCAATCTATTTTCGGAATGCCTTTCTTTCAAAAATTTCCCGAAACATGGAGCAAAGTTTGACCAATGAACGGGGAGATTCGGCTCATTTTCACGGAATTGGAAGGTAAAGAGTTATTTTTCCCTTTCATAAATTCAAGTTCTCCTAACAGAATAAAAAAAGAATTGAAAGATTAGAAAATATGTTGGCAAAGGAAGGGATGTTTTTGGATCCATGTATACAGTCACCATACTGCATTCGCAACTTGTGAATTTTTCCCATGTGTTTAACGAGTAGGATCTTTTAAGGTTTCAGCTTTTAACCATGAATCTAAAGATCCTTCAAATCCACCAATAATTCTTCTGGTAGAATTAATGGGTCCAATATCATCAACCAAATATGTCCCGTAACAAACAAGAAAAGAATTCATGACTAATAAAACACGCCTCAGGTGCGGTTATCAATATTCCACGAATATGTGGAGGATGCGGACCAATCCTTATGATATTTAGATTTCATTAAATCTCGTCTATCCGGGGCGTGGGACCGGTAGTAGAATTCCATTTAGATCCGGATGTGGTTGCATGGACTGTATCATCTTCGAGGGAATGTTAAACCGAATTTTGTCTTGAGAAGAAAAAATTGCAGTACATATTCCTCGAAAGTTTTTCCAAAGAAGGTTCTTCATCATCTATCTCTATCTTATGCGATCCGTATCTTCTTTTTCTTCTTCATCATACCATTTATTTCTTGTCAGTCTCTTCTTCTTTTGCACTTTCCTCTTATCGCTTTCTTCATCTTAATCCACTCTTGTAAGAGAAGAACTAGTTGAAGTACTAGATTATGAGGAAGGGATAGGATTTGACTTTAGATGGCCAAAATAACTTGGGGGCAGCAAAAAGGCGTATGGGTAAGAGGTTCTCGGTTTGGGAAACTCGATTTCTACGTGCTACTTTATAAGACTTGATATTGAACCGGAAGATAGTGTATGGCATCCGTGAAGAAGGCTCACTAAAAAAAAGTAGTGTATTTGTAAGAGTCTGATGAAGGCTTATTTTTTAATGAATCAATGGAATTGGAAACATTCAAGACATGTTCTTGATAATATCAAGGCTGGAATTTACCTTAACAATTTCTTTTCCATGCACTATAGTCGCATCAACAATCTTCCGTAGATATTCCGAGTTTGTCCAGGCTTTTCGCCTATATTCTTATCATTTTCTACTAAGGTCTTGACATTATCATTTAAACAAACCAAAGCATAATCCTCGTTTCGCACTATTCTATTCATCAAATGTTTCAAAACATTATTCATTTCTTCTCATGGATTTATGCCGATCTCTCACATATTTTTCCAAACTCGGAAAGGGCAAGATTATTCCAATTTGTGGCAAGGACAAAGTCCTTTGCGAGTCCTCTATACTGGATGGGGAAGAGTTTAAAGATTTTCCCATCATTTTTTACGATAACAAAAATTTTTCCATGGGGGAAAATCATTGTCGAGCCCTCATAGATCTGTCCATCAAAGAGTTCCCATTTATGTTTTGCGGGGAACGGATCTAATCATGTTTACCCGCAAACAACCGCATATATCTCTTATTAATTTGTCTCCATTTGTCCTTATAGCTCGCAAGTCTCGGCGAGTGTTAGGCTTGGATAGCATATTTTGTATTTTGGAAGAGAATTTTGGAATCACTAATGGAGATGGACTAGTAACGGGATTTGATTCCATATTTTCTATAATATAAAGTCATCAACATTTAGAATCCTCTTCTGTCTAGCTTTCGATTTAAGAAAAATTTTTTCTTAAGGATTCTTCTATTTGGATTTGAGGAAGGATAGTACCATTCATAAAAGGAAATCCATTGATTGTTGGATTTCATCCAATTTTTTTCATTCCTTATTTTTCCGGTTGTTGAAGTTTTTTCTTTTCTTCTACCGCGGCGGAAGTTTGAGTTCTTCAACATATCTCGTTTTCGATTTATGAGTGAAAATGTTCCGGCTTTGAACATTTTCTTTTTCCACCGATCTTCGGGATCATATGGACTAATTCCTTTGTAGATTTTCAAGAATGCAGGTGATTTCACTATTTGAAGGAATTTCTACATGCTTCGTAATTTTATTTCTAGGATACGTATGATGGAATTTTCGATCCATCCACTAATCCTAAACCCCGGTGATCGTTTCTGTCGTGTTGATTGGATAATTATTTCTTCATGGATGTTGAAGAAACGTGTCCCTCGTATATACTTCTTCGAATTACTTTTGTTTGGTACAAAAGTAATCATATTGATTCTTCTCTCGTCTTCTTCAATATTGCCATGTGGATTTGGAGGTTGTGAAGAGAATTGACGAGAAGGTTTTAGAACGGTGAGGATGGTCACAAACAACGCTAAGGGGTTGCTTTGGATGAGGCAATTTCATTCGGAACTAATATTTTTACGGTATCTAAGAATATAGGATCAATCGAAAATGTGGGAGTAGTATTTACGAAGTGGAAATATTTATAGAAGGTCCACCATGCTCGGCTCGTGACTGCGGAAAGATATTGATGGACATTACCATCTCTGGTAGTAAATATTGTGGAGGAATTTACGAGGGCGATGGTCGAGTAGGGTTTTGCGATGGATTCCCACTTTTAGTAACCCATTACGTAGGAGGTTTTAATTCAGATCTAGAATCATACGGGAGGCTATGAGATTCATACCATAGTCATGGGTAATCGAGTAGTGAATTCGGTGAGATGATACGATTTAACCATATAAGGAGTAGTCTTTTTGTATAATTTGACCACTGAGGACCACCGAGATGGGTATATTTTTACTATCATCATCAAAATCATCATATCCATGGGTTTGTAATCCTAGAATTAAAGCATTTACGACATTTGGATTAGTTAATGCTATGGAGAAATTAGGGAAAACATGACCATGAGGTAGGACCATAGGCAAGGGTGCCTTAACAACCACCAATGAGGGCGTTTGGAAAGGTTCTCCATCTTCTATCAAAAAACATAGGAGAAAAAAAGCAAAATCTTGGCCTTTTTCTATGCGGTAGGTCGAATACCAATTTGGACATGGTTAAAATGGGCAAAATTATAACCTACTTTTCGAGCAAGACATCAAACTTAGATTGATTTATGATGTTTAAATAATGAAGGATATTGTTATTAGAGGTTGTTTGTAGAACTTCCTCTTTAACCTTATATCTCTCAGAAATCGGATAGAGTCTAGTAATCCTAAATTATTATAAACATTTTTCGGGTCTACTTTAGGAAGAGTCCGGGAATCGTGCTAAATGACGAGTTCGAGAATAAATTAACGGATCTATCAAGAACTACAGACTACCGTAACATTAGAGTTTCTTTTCTCAACATTTTCTTCTTCTTTTTCTTTCAAATTTCTTCAAATGATTTATCTCCAAATTCATGACGAGAACTAGATGCGTGATAAAGAATCCATAACAGTACGAAGATATAGATATATAGCGGAAGAATTTAAATAACTTATGCTTTTTTTCGAGCAAAGACGAGGAATCTTCAAGATATTATGTACCGGTTATATCGAAATACGATCGTAAACGAAAGCGTAGGTTTCGCGGCTCCTCCCCGGGAAAGAATTTCTAATCTCCTAGTCTTCAAACGCCATAGACGCCATCCTTGGCTTTAACAAGCAATAGAAATTATTGAGACTCAAGCAAACTCGGATGTTCCCAAAATTATGCTCAAACGAAATGCAACATGGCTGCGATACCATTTTATTACCGATAAAAAACTGATATTACAACATACTCAAAAAGGACTCGAGTCTCCACTAAGATAGACTCGTTTGTGGAATTAAACGATGAATACCCATGCATAGCAAGTGAAATGCGTGGGCTACACGCTCACAAAGCGGACTCGCCTAAAGATCAAAACAAACTCAAACCCTAAAAGACCGACCACTTTAGAATTTTTTCTCTATGTTCGCACATAGAGACGCGAGTCGCTCGAGATCTTACTCTAGACTCGAATGCCTTTCTCTTTGACCTTCGATCTCTTTAAATAGGATTTCCCTCATACTCCTTCCTCTTCGTGAAATTTTCAAGGATATGAATGATCCTTTTTGAAGACTTATCGAAAAAAATGCGAAAAAATTGCTTATAACTACGAGAGATTGGTTTTTAGTCCTTTAATATGTTGGTATTGGTTTTTTTGATTGGTTTGATGATTTAGTGACTCTATACTGGTTTAAAATGATTTAATGATTTAGTATTCGGTGTTCAATTAGTATTCAATTGGTTTGAGCTTATTGCGAGGGTGTGGATCTAGTTTGAAATTTGATGAAAGGTGGCCTATCGGTTGTTTGATGATTGACAGTTGGATCTACTATAAAATATTGTGAAACATGGTCCACAAGGATCTCATATTTGTTTACTTTAGTCATGGGGTAGGGTCCTCCGTGTAGTATAATATGGTAAATTGATCGATGGGATGATAGCTCCCTTCTAATGTGAGATGAAGAACGAGTAGAGGTTGTAGCCTCATGGGGTTGTGGCTCCCTTCCGGTGGGTGTTGGAGAAAAAGTTGAGGTAGGAGTATCCTAAAAGTAAGAGTATACATGCTTTCGGAAAGATTTTGCACCGATACAATACCATGATGTAATGAATAATTTTATTTATAATAAAAGAAGAAGAAAAAACAACGACAATAGTGGTGGTCTTCTCCCACATTGGTTTTTCCACCTAAAATGCGGGTGTCCATATGTGATTGATGTGTTGATGTGTTTATTATTTACACGTTCTTTCAATTAATTTTTTTCATTTTTTACTCAATACACTATAATATATAACACCGTGATTCGATAATGAAGTAATGAATCAAATGAATTAAAGTGAATGCATAAATTTTAACTAGAAACGAAACAACGATTCACCCCCCTCTCAATATTTCTAACATGAACACGGACATATACCACGAGCATTAAAATAATAGTCTTAAAAAATCCATTATACATGCATGAAAGTGTGTCGGCTATCATAGCTTCATATATTAAGGGAAAGTTCCAAGATACAAAATTACAATGATGCAACACTAGCTCGAATAGTGGAAAATTAAGTCAACACTTACTCCTCCAAAGAATGATCTTCTTTCCTATGCCAAGCTAGAGAAGACAAGGTAAAAATTCCTTTTCTTGAGCTACGAGGTGTATTTATAACAAATAAGGTAACTCTCTACCTTCCTTGTGACTCTTGATCTTCCCTCATGACTCTTGAGCTCCCATGTATCTTTTCGAATCGTATTTGACCTTTGATATTTTACATGAATTTATAACTTTTTAGTGACTTTTCACATTCCATGTGGGACCCTTGGGCTTTCACACATTTCACATTTTCTCATTTAAAAAAATAATAGAATATTACATTCCAAAAATTGTGGCAAAATACATTGGCAACATGTGACTTTTGTGGTGACACTTTGATAAACCATGACTTGGTGACGATGAAATAAGACTTCATTCTAGCGTATTAATGCTAAGATATTCTCTTAGCTACTATCTTCACATATTCATAATGGATTTACTTGTACTTCATTTTCATCCCCCAAAGGGTTGGTTATGATATAAAGTCTTCTACATCATCTTGATCTTCATTAATGTGTCGTAGTTCAATGTCCCTTTTCTCTCTTTGTCTCTCACCTCCACAAGTGTCTTATTGCAGCATATGATTGATGTCCTTCTTGAACATCATCTTGGAATGTTAAGATCATTATACCTACAAGTGAAGTTCACTCATGACAATATGTAATATTCCCAAATGGGGAAAGCAACAACATGTGACATAAAAGGTGGAAATATGCAGAAATATCATTGGGTCAAAACATGACACAAACATAGAGCCATTCCATTATGATTATAACAGAAAAATAGGTACAAATAATTGAGGAAAAGATCACTCAAGTTGGGCAAAAAGGCCTCCCATGAAAAAAATGCACCTAAATATGAAATGTTATTTATACATGAAATGCCAAAATGCTATAAATGCATTGTCTATAAGAGTAGAAATATTTGGAAAATGGAAAGATAAATATGTGCTGATACAATGCCCCAATAGTTCAAGGAATATAGATCCAAGCTCCAAAACTAATTTCCAAGACAACCCGAGAAAAGGTTTCCGGAAATACACAATATATAAAAATAATGAGATTCTGGCCCTAGGGATGAATAATCTATGAAACTAGAATGCTTAAAGGAGGTGGCTAATATGAAATATGAAATGGATGATCCTCCTCCAACAAACACTCCAAGATGAAGGGCTGATCCCCTCAAAGGAAACACAACTCCTCCAACTAGGGCAATAAACCCATTGCAGTACTGCTCTCTAAAATAACACAAGTCCTTGAGGAAACTTTCTTGTAGCTAGTGATAACTATTTGGTTTGAAGAAAAAATATGAAATGATGCTCTGAGAACTTCCTCACAATATTCCGGATGAAAGGATGATCCCTCCAATGGAAAACTAGCTCAGAAATTGAAGATCTCTCTCCTCCACTACTACACCCACAGCAACACAACCCAACTCTAAAAAGAAGCTGCGCTGCATATGAGGGCGAAGCTTGGAAAAATTGCCATATAGTGGTAATACAGCTCAAGATAACCTATCCTAAGTAGGCACTCTAAGTCCCCCGAGGATGAGGGTGAGATTTCCGCTCGGAAACACCCTTGTGCTAAAAATCACAACGAAACCCTACTAAACAACAAAAAGCATGCATAGATATGTCACATGAAAAATCCAAATCTAAAAAGATCAAAATCAATAATACAAATCCATGTCTTCTAATGTTGACATCCTCTTCCTTTTATGCTTGGTGAGCTTCCTCACCACCGGGTCCCACTCAATAATGGAGCTACTCTCATGCATACACTCCTTAAATGACTGCGTTGTCCTCCATTAATCCTCCATGATCTCCATAATAGCATTATGACTTCGGGTCAACATTGACCTAGTCCACATTCTCTAGCCCCTGTTCACACCTTAGGGTGCTTTATTAATCTGAAAATATTATCCACTTTCACATGAGAAGTGGTTTTACTCTTTATAAAGAGATTTATGTGGTCTCTATACCCACTCATTCACCAATCTAATGATAAAACAAAACTTTAATATTCCAATTAATTTTGGAATATTACGATCCTTTCCTCCAAAATGTTTCTTATCCTCAAGAAAGCTGCGAGGATATCGCAAAACCTCCAATGTATATGTCTCCTCCCAAGTATACAAGTGAGCCTTTGGTAGATAAACCAAATAGATTTCATCATGAAAAAAGTGGGAGATATATGGAAAGAGTTATATGTTGTCCATTGGCCTCCTTAAGGCATGACAGATGGTAAATGTTGGGTGCCTCGAGTTCCCCATGAGAAACTCCAATCTCCATGCTATCATCCAAACAAAGTGAGCCATCCTTGGTAGCTCATAGAAACAATTACCAATACCCTACTTCTGCAATGTGTAGGGGTTGCATGGTTGAAAATGATAGATAAAAAATTGTTCAACTTATGTTGTCTCTCTCTCCATTTATGATAAATTTGGAGCTGCCAGTATCTTGGGCTGCAATAATATAGTCCTCATGAAGCCAAAAAATACTTTGAATCTCATGATCCCACTCCTTGGTTCTAGGAATATTTCTTGCCCAATCCTTCCTACATATAGTGAATATAATTTCATCACCATATGGGCTCCAAAAGAAACATGGACATACTCGATGGTGGCAATAGTCCCTCAAGTGAGACCAACATTGTTTTGCTTCTTGTTGTCTCCAATCATGATACGATAAGCTGGCCATCCAACCACTTTCTTGCTGCCATAAGCTTCTCAAAATATTGAAAATAGTAGAGGACATTAGGTGTTGGTTGAATATGAACCAAACAAAACAAATCTTTCCAAAGTCCTCTAGAAAGTGATAAATCCCATCACCGAACGTAGTCCCAAAAGGACCATGAAATCCAAAGAGAGGTTTTGCTCTCTTGTGGAGCAATGTGCTGAAATTGTATGGTAAAGGAATGTACATACATTTTTAGTTGATAAATAAGAATCAAAACATAATATTTACGGTATATTGTAGACAAGTTGGTGAAAGAGGTCCATATATGAGCCTTCCCATCTCTCCATCAAAAGGGGAAGTTATTGAAACAACCTTGCAAGGTGGGCTGCTCTCCTCCTCATACATCAAACAAGCTACATATCTCCTCATATGTTGGTGCACATCTTCTTTGAGATCCTTCCCATAGAATCCCTCCATGATGGTGTGATAAGAATCAATGAAGTCTACATGTCTGAAGAGAGTGCCTCATATGTTGTATGTATAATCTCCTTCTTGAGCTTGGAGTCTCTAGTCAAGTAGATCTGATCATGGAAATAAATGACTCCATCAACCACTCTATACCCCCCATCTACCACTTTCCCATCAAGGACCTTACATGTGAAGAGTGTTCTTGGAATACTCCACCAATAATTGGGACTCCCAATATGGGTCCATCCTCCTCAATAGTGAAAAAACTCGTTGAGATCCAAAATGAAGCACTGTCACATCATATGTCTCCTCTTTAACATGCTTAATGTCAAAGACACATGTTGGAGTACTACTACCTCGCCTTTGCTACCTCCCTTGCGGTGATATTTCGTAAGACAAGATTGAAGTACATGGAGGTCAACCTCCTCTTGGAAGGTATTTCCCATCCAAAAACTTCCATAATTTGGCCAATGCATGAAAGAGTGTTAATAACCCCTTATCATATTTAGAAATATTCCTCATGTGTGGAACTATCATTTGCTGCTCCAAGGCTATGGAGGTATCCCTTTGACACCATGCTTGTATCATCGCGGTTCGAATCATCATCTTTGAGCGCAAATGAGTGAGTGGGAAATGGTAATGTCCATAGTAGAAATTTGTTCATCCCTCCTTTGAACCCATCGAAAGGTTCTCCACTTTGTGTGTTGTTCTAGCTCCTCCTAAGGCTCCTTCCTTAGCCAATTTTTTTCACATATGCACCATGTTGATAGAACTCTTTGATCATCATCCAATCGGGGTCTCCCTAGTGGAATTCCTCCATGTAATGAAACATCAAGGCCTAGAGCGAGCTATGTATGTGAGTGGACTGATTTATCCCTGCCCTCACCCTGCGTGAATCATCCTCCGTGTACATGTGCATAAACCTCCTAAAAAGGATGGGTGTGTATGTTCCCAATCACTTGATGTTGACCCTCCTTCTCCTCTTCTCCTACCTTCAGCGAGATTTCACAGTCTAAGGCATACTTTTCTAATGTAAGCAACCCATGCACACCCAATGTCATATTGGTGTCAAGAGTCTTGATCACAAGGGAATGATCTATCAAAGTGTATGTCCCAAAAGCGTAGTCAATGTTGGAACAAACTTCCTCCATTGTTTTGTATCATTGCCTATCAACATAGACACATGTTGCCCCTCGACCTTCATATGTCGGATCTTTTGGAACTTCTTGCAAAGATACAAGAGCTCCTCTAGTTGAAGCTATTTCTTCATCTCCATCTCCAAATGGTTGTGGATCTCCTCCTCGCTTTTACGTACTGATCAGAGGCTCTTTCCAGCTCTTCCTCTTCCTTCTCCTCATCATTGGAGAATAACTCATCTTTAAGAGACCCTTTGGCTTGATCTCCTCTTGAAGGAGGAATCCTCATGTCTTCTTCTTGAGAAGAAAGTTCTTCTGAAGTGGGGCTTTTTTCCCTTGGCAAAAGCATCCTGTAAATATTTAACCCCCTCAACAATATTTTGAAATGGATTTGGTTTCATGGATCCTCCCAACTCATGCAAAGGTTCTGATTTCTTGGGTTTTTCTAGCTCACCCAAAGAAGTTTCAAAAATATCTTTGATCAAATCTTTTTCACTAACCTCCTAGTGAACTTTTCATAAGTAGATATATTTTCATTATTTAATGAAGAAGATTCATAAAAACACCAGTGCATAAGCCTTACCTTCAAGATGCAGAAGCTGCAACTCTAATGGCTTCCTCTTCGAAACTTGATGCATCCGGAAATATGTGTCTAGTTTCTTTACCCAAGCCTTAGTTGTGCACTTGGGTGACCCATCAAAAGTAGGTAGAAATAATCTACCCAAAGTGTCACTGCATGCACCCTCTTCTTCTATTATGGTTATTGGGTCTTCTCTCCTTTTTTATTTGATAAAGCCCTTGAAAGGTTAGATGCTCCTTGAATCTTGGATTGAGATTCATATTCTTGGAGATAGACAACAAGAGTCTCCTCCTTTGGTGTGTCTCCTTCCTCTTCTTCCCTTTCCAAGAATGTGGCATGGTACCACATTGTAGATCTGATGGTGTAGCTGAATGCTCACACCCATAATGTGAAAATCTAGATCTTTCTTCATGTTCAAGCCCTCTTGGAGAATCTCTATATCTCTCCATCCTTATCTCTTTGATGTATCTGTTAATGCCTTCCATAGTTTGAAGAAGAAGTTTTGAGAATTCATTCCCTCCCGATAATGGAGTTTTTTCCTTCATCTCTTCTGCGAGATCTTCTACTTTCTATGAGAAGCCTCCTTAGATGACATAATGGTTGAAGTACATAGGAAAAGCTAAGATTATGCTCCGATACCATTGTAATATTCCCAAATGAGGAAAGAAGCAATATGTGACATAAAAGCTGGAAATATGTAGAAATATCACCTGAATCAAAACATGAGACAACCATAGAGCCATTCCATTATGATTATAATAGAAAAAAATAGGTACAAATAATTGAGGAAAACGATCACTCAAGTTTGGAAAAAAAGCCTCCCTTGAAAGAATACACCTAAATATGAAATTTTGTTAATACATGAAATGTCGGAATGCTATAACTGTACCTTGCTCTATAAGAGTAGAAACAAATGGAAAATGGAAATATAAATATGTGCTGATATAATGCTCCAATAGTGCAAGGAATATAGATCCAAGCTCCAAAGTTGATTTCAAGACAACCCGAGAAAAGGTTTCGGAAATACACAATATACAAAAATAGCAGATTTGGCCCTATGGATGAATAATCTCTGCAAGCGGAATGCTTTGAAAGGAGGTGGCTTATCTGAAATATGCAATGGATGATCCTCCTCCAATAGATCCTCCAAGATGAAGGGCTGATCCCATCAAAGGAAACACAACTCCTCCAACTAGGGCAATAAACCCACTGCTGTAGTTGCTCTCTAAAAGTAACACGGTCCTTGAGGGAAACCGTGTTGTAGCCGATGATAACTACTTGGCCTGATGCCAAAATATGAAATTATGCCCCGAGAATTTCCTCACAAGCTTCCAAATGAAAGTATGATCCCTCCCATGGAAAAATAGCTCATAAATTGGAGATCTCTCTCCTCCTTTGCTACACGCTCGTGCAACACAACCCAAATCTAAACGAACTATGATGTATATGAGGCTGAAGCTTGGCCAAGTTCCGGATAGTGGTAATGCAGCTCAAGATAACCTATCCCGAGTAGGCACTCTAAGTCCCCCTAAGGATGAGGGTGGGTTTTCCGCTCGGAAACACCCATTGTGCTAAACATCACAACAAAACCCTCGCTAAACAGCAAAAAACATGCATATATATGTCACATGAAAAAATCCGGATCTAAAAATATCAAAATCAATAATACAAATCCATGTCTTCTAATGTTTTCATCCTCTTCCTTTTATGCTTGGTGAGCTTCCTCACCACGGGTCCCATTCAATAATAGAGGTACTCTCATGCATACACTCCTCCTAAATAGCCGCGTTTGTCCTCCCATTAATCCTCCATGATCTCCATAACAACGTTGTTGATCTAGTCAACATTGACCTAGTCCACATGCTCTGGCCCCTGTTCACACCTTAGGGTGCTTTATTAAGCTGAAAATATTATCGACTTTCACATGAGAAGTGGTTTTATTCTTTATAAAGAGATTTATGGGTCTCTCTACCCACTTATTCACCTATCTAAGTGAAAAAACAAAACTTTAATATTCATATTAATTTTGGAATATTACATAATATCACCTAGTCTACTTTATTTGTCATGTAGTATATTGATTGTGATGGCACAATGTGAAATATTCGAGAAGTGGATTTCTTGAGCGCAATGCGTAGAGCATGAGGTAGTGAGTGAGGGAATAGGCATTGTGACTACAAAATTCATAGTATATGAGAGAGAGGTAAATTAGGCATTGCGCGCGTGGGGAAAGTACATGAAGTAGGGACGCATGAATGGGCACTATGATTTACAAATGCACAATGGATGAGGAGAGGCTCAAAGGGAATGCACGAGTTGGGAAATCTGAGTTGTAAAAAAGAGGATCCATTACAAAATATGATTGGATAGTGTGCTTGGGAAAGGCCAAGCTCATAAAAGGCGTACATAGAAAGGTGAAACTAGCATAATTGAATGACTAGGCACTAGGATTGTGCGAGTATATAGTTGAGGGAGTTTTGTCTTCTAGGAATTCGTAGTGTGAAATTATAGGAGGTAGAGGGTGCTTCACTATGGCCTAGGATTATGCAGTGCGTAGTTTCAGGAGGAAGAAAGTCTAATCCTTTATCGAGAAATTTTCTAGAATAGAGAAGGATCCAAAAATGAATGAGTGTGCAATTAGTAAAACAAGAAGGTAAGAATCAAAGAATGGAAATACTTGAACATGATCACACACTCATGGATGATCAACCACATGACAAGGAGACATTTAATACCCAAAATCACAAAAAATATTTGAAACAACAACAAGACAACACTTTCCTATAAGTGTGACACTTAAGATATACCTTTTGACACAAGTTTTGACCGCAAAGTGAAATTGTGCAATGCCATAGGGAATGATTCCAATGCATGTACTCATGATATATATGATCCATTAATAAAAGAGAATGCATCATAGCTATCTCTTAAATATTTTCCAAAACTACCTTTTACAAAAAAAAGCACTTCCCTTAACAAAACATTACACTCGAGATTTCTTTAGAAAGGGACACGAAAACTTAGAAAACAAGCTTTAGATCACTCTAATAACTCAAAATGACAGTTCACATGATCAAAGGGAGGATCCATAATTAGTTTTACTACGTTAAAAAATAAATGAAGAAATGTAATTGTTGGTAGATTCTTACATTATTGTCACCTAATTTTGAGGTTGGTAGATAATTGATAGAGTCTCGCAGTAAGAATAATTAGTTAGATAGATATGTTAATAATACAGATTCAATTTTAAGGGATCATATATGATCTCTATAAAGCCTAAATATATGCATGTAAGTTTCCCGTATTCAATAATATTCAATAGAGATCAAGATATTTCTACATACAATTCCATTTTTTTGTATGTTTTTAATTTATGTTTTGGTATTAGAGCTTGGTGTGAGAAGTTGTGATCAAGAGAGTTATTTATGAGAAGAATACCTAACAATTGTGAGAGTGATAGAAGCCACCATGGCATGATATTTTTTTTGTATAATATGAGGAGCTACATGTTCTCTATAGGATTTAGTACTACCAGAGGAAGCCACCAATAGTAGAATTGATGCAAGAGCATTGGCACCATCATTGTGTGTAAGCCAAAAACCAAAAAAAGAAAAAAAAACCGAGGATGATGACTAATGATGATGCAAGGGAAACAAAAGGTATAGGCATAAATATTAGTGATGAAAGAAAAATGGATGACCTATGTAGGAGAAAAGGATTCCTAGAGAACCCAAACATATAATGGTTGGTTACCCATTTATTTTGGTGGATAGTGACTTTTTTATATAGGCATCATCTTATGTTTATGTTTGCAAGTATATAATGGAATGCAGAGAATTTCGAGAAGACCAAAGATCACAAAAGAAAAAATAGAGAGTATTAAATATTAAGAATGACAAAGGAAAAGATGGGGAAGGGACCAATTTAATGAAGAATACTTATTAAGGAGAGTGTTAGGTCCCTATATTATTAATGTAGTCCCTTATTATTGTTAGTGTAGCCCCCCTTATTTTTATTATTGTACCTCTCGTAGCCCCCATATTGTTATTATGGTGCCCTTACATTATTATTGTTAGGTCGGCTAGGATTATATTGTGACCCCATGGACTCATATATATAGAAAGGAGGTTTTGTCATTGTATCATCCAAAGAAATTATTCATTTATGTAATGTAAAGGAGGTTTCCCCCCTAGAAGTGGCTTATTTCTAAGGTGTTGATCTCTCTTTTCTTCTATTTTTGGAGTTGGTTTCATAACATTTGGTATCGAGCTTTGGATTCTAGGGTTTTGTTGCTCCAAATAGGTCATTGTGGCATTTGCGCTATAATTTTTTTTCTATGAATGTTCATAAGTTGAAATTTTTTACCACGGGGAAGTCGAAATCCTGACGAACATCTTTTACAAATTTCAGATCTTTCCGTGTAATATTTTTTTGAGATATGATCCATGGAATTTAGGGTTTTTGCGGGGCTCTGAATTTCATCTAAAAGAGATGACCTTCGGAAAAATTGTCATAAATATCTCTGCGAGCGTTTGCTTGGAATCCTGTAAAAAGTGGCCTAAAATACACATAATTTAGTTTCTTGTGTATCAATTTTAGAGCCGAAGGAGGAAACAATGACATGTGGCATGCCGTATAACTCCGCTCTATTGAACGAATCCATAATTAGGTCATTATGGGATATTGGGCATAACTTTACAGTCTTGAAAGAATCCAAATCGAGTCGGACTCGTGGCATTTGAAAGAAGATTCGGAGGGCTACTATAGGGCTGAATTGCAAATATTGAAGATTATAAATCACAAAGATAATTCAATTTCAATTTCGAGCTCCACAAAAACAAGAAAACGGTGTGTAGTTTTTTAAACAAGTTTGCATAACATTTGTTTGAAAAAATCGGGTTTGAAGTGATTCCAAGGTCATATTGAAGCATAGATATCGGTATTGAGTTATACAATGCCTCCCAAAAAATAATTCCACTCCCATTAAGCCCTCAAAAAATCTATTCTATAATGCATGAAGAGGAAGAACTGTAGTATGATATATCAAAATTACGGTACCAAGTGCAACAAATTTAGATCATACAAAGAGGAATCAAAGATGACATAGATAGTTTAAAATAAAAAAAGATGAAGGTTAAGTTGGATGGTTTGAAGGATCAAATGAAAGCTAATATTGATGATAAAGTAGTGGAATATCACATCGAGCATCAACAACAAGTTCTCCAACTCTCAAAGGATAACCTATCTTTGGTGCGTAATCAAATGAAACAATATGAAGATCAACATCGCAATGAAAGAACTTTTGAAGCGATCCACGAAACAAGAACTCGACAACTACCAAATAAATCAATTTCGGAGTATCTAAGAAAGTGGAAGAACTTACCCAGTTGAAGATTCCACATGGGAGGATGAGAATTTTATACTGAAGCATCAAGAAATAATCAAGCGTTGAGGACAAACACTTGTTTGAAGGAGTGGGGCATATTAGGTCCCTAAAATATTAGTGTAGTCCCTTATTATTGTTAGTGTAGCCCCCTTATTGTTATTGTTGTACCTTTGCTAGCCCCCATATTGTTATTATGTTTCCCTTACATTATTATTTTTAGGTCGGCTAGGATTATATTGTGACCCCATGGACTCCTATATATATAAAGGAGGTTTTTTCATTTGTATCATCCAAGAATTATTCATTTATGTAATGTAAAGGAGGTTGCCCCTCAAAGTAGCTTATTTCTAAGGTGTTGATCTCTCTTTTCTTCTATTTTTTGGAGCTGGTTTCATAACGGGGAGGGCGTAGAAAGAATAGTTCTTAATTCTAATAATTAATGAATAAATGATAATGTGCTAGATTATTATAGATTATCTACATAGGAATGAGAGATCTTAGGGATTAAAATTTTCTTGACATATCCATGGAAATATTTATGGAGAGATTTTAGGATATATTATGGAGAGAGTTATGGCAGATAGATGCGAATTTGGTTTGAACATAATATCTAATTTTGATAATGGTCATTTATAGTTATATAAGTGACCATTTCTACACGAGTGGATAAATTAAAGATTGATGGATTAATAAGGATTTTCCCTTGTGGGGTTATGAGCTTATATATCATTGTTCCTTTGCTTTGATTTGAATTTATGCACATAGTACGATGTTTGTAGATTAGAGTTTGGAGTTGCATCAAGAACAAATTATTCTTCATTCATATGTGTTGTGCCTTGATTGTACGTGATGTGTTTGTAACAAAATTGAGAAAATTGGTGTGTGCTAGTAAAATTACCATTGTAGATAAATTAATGTTGTTTATTTTGCTATTTAGCCATGTCAAATCGAACAAATTAATATCTAGAAGAAACAAATAAGTTATATAGATTAAATTATACAAATTGGAAGTTTAAGATACAAACTTTGTTAGAAGGCTATAATGCACAAGTAATAGTTAGTGGAGTTGAAGCTAAGCCGCGTACTCCTATGGCCTTGGTTTATTTTTGGGAGAAAAAGAGAAACCAAGAAAAAGTGTTCTCACGAGGATTTTTGTGAAATACATATCTTTCTTCATATAACGGGAATTAAGGGAATGCAAGACATTGAGTGAGACATTGAAAGCATTATAACGTATGTATGAAATAGTAAATATAGTTAGAATGATATTTTTTAAGAGCAAGCTTCTTTCAATTAATATGGAACAGAAATGAAAACATTATTGATTATATGTCTAGAATTAAAATTTAAAGAAATAAGTTGGGTAATATGGGTGATGAAGTATCAAATCATGATCTACATACTATAACATTAAATAGTATACAATACGGATATGAAGTATTTCCATCACCCTTGCGGTGACATATAAAACACCTTTATTAGATGACTCAATAAGGATCCTTATGCAAAAAAAGAGGAAATCGGGAATAATGTTGATAACATTATTAAAATCTAAACCAGCTTTTAATGGATAAGGTGAAGCAACCATATAAGGGGAAAACCATCAATAAGGAACAATGGAGGAAAACCTTACATGAAAGTGTATCAAAGTTACATTTGGGGTGGTGGGACCGGATTCCCATGGAAGGAAGTTTCCATTAACCCTACCCCGATAGTGAAGTAGTGAGTGCCCGGAGAGAGGCTAGTTTGGTAAGCTAATACGATCTTTGAGTCTCATCATCGTGGAGTTTCACTAATAATTCTATAATAAACTCCGAAATAATATCGGAGAATAAGAACTATTGACTAGGAACCAATGAATGAAAAGTAAGTCCTAAGGGAAAACATATAAGAATTTCATTTACCACTTCAAGGTATAATAAATACGCCACCCTTTTCTTACTCTAGAATTTCCAACTTTGAAAAAGGCCCTCTCAAAGCTATTTACTCTTTATCGAGACAATTACCAACGTGAAGAAGAATGATACATGTTGATAAATTTTGACACTAGTATTATGAATGCAAGGGACTTAATGAATCTAATATAGAAGACAAGAAAGCACATTTGTTAATAAAGAAGTAAAGATAAGTGGGGATGTAAAAAATCTGATGATTTTTATTTTAAATCTTGCCCTAACAACAACAAAAAAATGATATGCATCCTTCATAAAATCAAGGGCGTCATATATCTTGCAATACACATGATTTTAAAACCTATCATGATAAACTAATAGTGCTAAACATTTATTTAAGTAATGCTTAATTTTATGAAATAAATAAATAGGGTAATGTATTCATAATAGTGTTAAAAACTCATTTAAGTAATGACTATTTTTATGAAATACAGATATAAGGTAATGGAATCATAATTTTTTTCATTCGTACCAAGTAAATAAAAAAAATGATGTGTATCGTAGTGATTAAGGAAAATGCGCAATCTTCAATTTGAGTGACGACAATTCAACGTTTACAATATAAAATGTAACGTGAAACATATGCATAATCACTAAGTCATAGCAGAAGGGATGGGAGTGGGAGACCTATACGAACTTTGATGTAACTTTATTAACTTTTGGACGAGTAAGTGGTCATCCCGGCTACATGCCACATTGGCGTGTAAAATTCAGCTAAAAATATAACGATTAACAGCATTCATCAAGACACTCTCCTATTTTAACAGTACTCAGTTTCACGAGTTTCACGGTATCTTTCAGTTCAAACTTTCTATGTCAATCGGATTATAAATTAGCGAGTGAGGGCCATGGATTTAGAGTATTAGTTTATACAGGTTACGTAATGCATCTTAATTTCCAGATTTAGTTGAATTTTTTGCAATTTTAGACACTCTCATCAAGACCCGGGAACTTTCTAATGTGAAGTCTGGCTCCATGATGACTTTATGAGTAAATGCCGTCTGGATCATTACAACTCAACGTCGGGTCCATCCACAATGCTATTAGGTTCATAATCTTCTCTCTTTCGCAAACGATCCCTATGTTTGTATATATGATATTACATACCCATAGGAAATTATGGATGCGGTGACCCTCCTAATTACACGATACTGAAAAAAAGGAATGGCAGGTGCAGGAATATGTGTATTTTGCCACCCACAAAATAAAATAAAAATAAAATAAGATAAACTCTGAAAATATTGAACATTTTTTTTTCTAATGTCAATATGTTGTGGAGATTTGGAATGGATCTATGAAAAAAAGAAATTAAGCTCACAAATGAGTGGCAATATGATAGATTATATTGGGAAGGTGGTTTTGAGAGCATCAAATATCACAAGAACTTTCTACTTTTTTATCATGTGGACTATTTGGAAAAACATATATGCGGTTATTTTTTTAACATAAAAAATGGTTTGGTACAAAATCTAATTATGGAGCAATGGGACAAAAAATAATTATGGGGTTTGGTACAGAATCTAATTATGGAGCAATGGGACCAAAAACAAGAAGGTAAAGGAATAAGGAATATAAAATACAAAGAAATATGGGGTAGCTATCGGATGGGTTTTTTCCATGGAGCATGGAAAAAGGAGGAGTTGTGGATGTGGTGTGGTTATCGTCTTTGATACTAGGAAATTGATCGAGGTAAGTACTTGTTGGAATTATACTCTCAACCACTGCCATGAATGAGAAGCGGCAGCGACCCACACTTAAATCAATTTTGTGCGAGAGAAGGACAAGCAAGGATCCAAGAGCCGAAGGCATTTTCACACAACCACAACAAACAAAGTACCCAAGCCATCATCTGCGTTTATTTCTTCAACCACCGCTTTAATTTACCTTTTGCCCACACGTGCAATCACAAGTTTTTTTGTTTTAACCTTAAACCATTCATCGTAACTTATTCTACCCGCAGTTGCGATATACTGGCGGGACCCACCTTAACCTTACCACATGAGCCAAAACCTTATTTTGCGCCTTATTCCTTTCTATTTCCCTTACCACACTTACCAACGAGTTTGCAGCACCTGCAGAAAGCATACTTCACATTGTTTACCATTTACCTTCCTCCATCCGCAAGTTATGTTATTTTTCCGTGCGATCCGATTAGTGCTATCGCACATAGCATTCACAACCATTTGAGTTTACCACTTAGCGCCAACAACTTAAGATGTTTGATTTGTGACGCGATTGTGCCATCACACATCGCGCCCACAAGGATTTGTGTTTACCCATGTTCGCACTAGTTAACAATTAAGTTCGCCGATCTACGATACGTGATGAAGCGTCGGACGCAATGAGGTTTTAGAGCTGAAGCGATATTATTTGAAGTTCGCCCTATTATGTTTTGAGCACATTTTTACGTGTTTTCGTGTATAAACTAGAATACGACATGCATGCCGATTTAATGAAGATATGGGTCTTTTTGACATGCCCTAAAGGACGAAAGTTGTTGAACGTCACGTTCAACAATGAATTTGCATTGAAATGCATTGATTAGATTTAGGTTTCTAGAGGCTTCGGCCATTTTGTATAAGAAATTTAATTTCATTTGTTTCCGGGGGTGATGGAATAGAAACAAAAGTTTGTTCATCTCATGTGTATTACGCTATCCGTGTATGATCTGTTTATATTTCCGCATTTTCCGCATTCTCTCTGTTGTGGGGGAAACACATTTTCCTCTGTTTATGTTGTATTGAGAAATTCTAACATGGTATCAAAGTAGGTCTAGGCTCTCGGTAAATGAACAAGTTCTCTTTACTTGAAGAAGCTATAAGATTGATTTTGTTTGTAGAAAGCGAGAAGTCTCCGGGGAGTGAGAAATATTTTACGACGGTGAGAAGGTTTCTCTTTTTATATAGTCAGAATGGCAGCAATAGACACAAGCCTGAAAAATCCACAATTACCACAGTTCAATGGTAAAAACTATGAATATTGGGCCATTACAATGAGGGCCCCGTTTGCTTCACAAGATATATGGGAGGCTGGTGGAAAATGGATTTCCAGAACTAGTAGATGCGGCGGCGCTTCTTGCTTTGACAACAAAAGAAAGAGACTTGTTGAAAGGCAATAGGAAGAAGGACTCCAAAGCCCTCTTCTATATCTTTCAAGCGAGTACACGAAAAGTATTTTCCCAAGGATTACAGCAACAACAAAGTCTAAGGAGGCATGGGATATTCTCAAGACAACCTATTAATGCATGAAGAAAGTGAAGACAACAAAGTTACAAATGTCGAGGAGAGATTTTGAAACTCTTTGTATGAAAGAGTACGATAACGAGACTCATTATTCACACATGTGATCGGGTTGGTTACCTAGATAAGGTCTTATGGAGATAAAATTGAGGAAAGAAGAATAATGGAGAAAATATTGAGAAGTATACCCTCAAGATTTGATGCCATAGTATTGGCAATAGAAGAGACAAAGGATCTCTCACAATTTTCGGTGGATGAGCTTTGTGCATCACCCGATGTCTCATGAACATAGGCCAGACAGTGAACAACGAACCCCTCATTGGAGCATGCTTTCAAGACAAATATGTCTTTTGGTCGAGGTATAGGTCAAGGAAGATCAAACTACCGAGGGAAGAGGAAGAAGCCCACAAAGAGGTGGAAGAAACAACCCTGCTAAAGCACACGTGGAAGGGGCAACAACCAGAATCAAAGCGAAGTCTCAATCCAGAGTCAAGCACAAGGATAAAGGTATGATAAATCGCAAGTCCAATGTCATTATTGTAAAAAGTATGGGCATTATGAAAATGAATGTAGAAAGAAACAAAATGACATGAATAATAAGAAAAATGTAAATTTTGCAAAATAAAGTCAGAACCGGAGTAATGTGCTTCTAACTTTGTAATGTAGCACAAGAAATACAAGAAGATGAATGGTTCTTAGACTCGGGTTGTAGCAACCACATGATCTGGAAACATCGCAATGTTTGCCAATCTGGAGGGGAATGTGAAGCCCAAAGTGACAACAGGGGAGTGATAGTAAAGCCTTTGTCATGAGGAAAGGAAGAGTATCAATACTCACAAGGAAGGGAGAGAAGAAATTTGTGCCGGATGTATATTATGTACCTGGCTTGAAATGTAACCTCTCGAGCATTAGACAACTCATGAACAAAGGGCTACAATGTATTTTTTAAGAATAATGTGTGTACAATCATGGACATACCTCCAAGTAAAAGGGTCATTACGAAGTGCATATGAAAAAAGAATAAGATGTTTCCTCTCAAGCTAAAAATAGACTTGAAGGAAGGAGGTTTGGTTGTAGTAGTCACAAAAGAGGTCTTTCAAGAAGAAGTGACAAACGAAAAACTGGTTATGGCATTTGAGATTTGGACATCTCAATTTTGGAGGTTTGAACCTCCTTCATAGAAATGGGATGGTAAAGGGATTACCACTCATTGAGAAACCGAACTGACCTATGTGAAGGTTGCATCTTGGGAAAACAACACAGAGAAGCATTCCCGGCAGGGGAAGAGTATAAGGGAAAAAAGCACCCTTAGAGATTGTCCACTCGAATTTGTGTGGACCAATGCAAACACCATCATTAGATGGCGAGTCACTATGTTTTGACATTTATAGATGATTACACCGGAAAGATATGGGTGTATTTTTTTGAAACATAAGAGTGAAGTGTTTGAGCAGTTATACCACTTCAAAGTTGTTGTAGAGAAGCAAAGTGGGCAATACATAAAAGTGTTGAGAAGCTGATAGAGAAGGAGAATATATCTCCAAAGACTTCCTATGTTTCCGTAGGGAGCATGGCATACACAAGAAGTTTACCACAAGGTACACAACACAACAAAATAGTGTTTCGAGAAAGAAATAATAAGACCATCATAGACATGGTCGGACGTATGCTCGAAGGCAAAACATTTGCCAAATGAGTATTGGGCGGGAAGCTGTAAATTGTGTAGGTTATATTTTAAATAAATGTCCAACCAAAGATGTTATGAACAGAGTTCCGGAAGAAGCATGGAGTAGAACAAAACAGGTTTGTCACTCACATGAAAGTATTTGGATGTGTAGCTGATGCACATGTCCCGGATCAACTAAGAAATAAGTTGGATAGCAAGGGGGAGAAGTGTATCTTTGTTGGATACGATGATGAATCAAAGGCCTACAAACTCTATAATATATCCACCAAGAAAGTTATAATCGGTAGAGATGTTCATTTTATTAAAGAAGAAGCTTGGGATGGAATTTTAGAGAATACGGTGAATGTGAAGACATCTATGTCTCACGAAGAGCAAGAGAAATTGATTGCAGAAAATAATTCCTCCATGGTGGCTCCTCCTCCACCTACACAAGCTCAGATAGAGCACACCCTGTAAGAAGGAAACATAACAGACCTTGAGAAATCAAGGAAGTTCTTCTCCAAGCACACCATAGGGGATTATAAACTCCCTCGAGTTCAAGTGGAACTCCAAGCACACCAAGAAGACCAAGATTCATAAACTTGAGTGAAATTTATGAGAAAGAAAGCTGATAATAATAATGGTCTGAATTTCTTATTTTCTTTGTTTTGTCATGTTGATGACCCAATCCATTTTGAAGATGCAGTAAAAGAATAAAAATTGATTGAAGAAATGACTGAAGAGATTGGAGCAATAGAAAATAATGATACATGGGATTTAGTGGACCTCCCACAAGGTAAAGAAGTCATTGGAGTAAAATGGGTTTATAAGACCAAAAGAAACATTGAAGGCAAGATAGAAGGACATAAAGCAAGACTTGTTGTGAAAGCCTACAAGCAGCAGCAAGGAAGAGATTATGTAGAAACCTTTGCACTAGTTGCAAGGATGGAGACAGTGCAGACAGTGTTGTCCATTGCAGCACAACAGAAGTGGAAATTCTATCAAATGGTTGTGAAGTCAACATTCTTGAATGGAGTGTTGAAAGAGGAGGTATATTTTGAACAACCTTCAAGCTATGAAATTTAAGGCCAAGAGCACAAAGTGTGCAAGTTGAAGAAGGCTCTTTATGAGGGCTGAAGCAAGCACCAAGAGCATGGCACAACATGATTGTTGCTTACTTGATGGATAATGGGTTCAAAAAATGTGATGGTGAACCCACACTCTACATTAAAGAAAATGATGGTAATATCCTTATCCTTGTTTTATATGTAGATGATTTAAGTTTTACGGGGCAATGAAGTTTCTCTCGGTGTTGATTTTAAAGCAATCATGAAGAGTGAATTTAAAAATGACTAATTTGGGTTTATTGAGATATTTTTTTGGGCATTGAAGTAAAGAAAAATGAAAAGGGAATTTTTATTTCCCAAGAAAAATATGTTGCGAAGTTTTAAAGAGGTTTAACATGCAGAACAACAAAGTAGTTGTAACCCCAACCCGTCACGGGGTTGAAACTAAGCAAAGAAGATTACAGACAAGAATGTCGATCCGAAATTGTATAAGAGCATAGTTGGTAGTCTAATGTATTTGACAAACAACCGGGCCCGATATTATGTATGTTGTAAGTTTAATTTCCGCATTCATGGAGACACCAAAGGAGACACATTGGAAAGTAGCCAAAAGAATTACGAGGTATGTGAATGGAACAAAGGAGTATGGTGTTCTATACTCCTCAACCGATAATTTTAAGTTGATTGGTTTTAATGATAGTGATTGGGGCTGGAAGTGTAGATGATATAAAGAACGGATCCGGGTATGTGTTTCATTTGGGATCGGGAGTCATTTCATGGGCTTCCAAGAAGCAACCAATAGTTTCATTATCAACAACAGAAAGCACAATATGTGGCGACAACATCAAAGACATGCCAAGAAGTATGGATGAGAAGGAACCACAATTTATTGTGATAATAGCTCGATAATTTCATTATCAAAGAATTATGTTTTCCATAAGAGAACAAATCACATAGATGCAAAATATCATTTTATAAGAGAATTGGTTAGCAATGGTGAGATTGTTTTTGCAGCATTGCGGGAGACGAGAGGAACATTTGTCGATATCCTCGGAAATCCATTCGGACAAAAGAGTTTGTTTACCTCGGACGATGTACCGGGAATGACTGATGGTGGCAATTGTGATTAAGAGGGAGTGTTGGAATTATAATCCCAACCACCGCCATGAATGAGAAGTTGCAACAACCCACACTTAAATCAATTTTGTGCGGATAAGGAAAAGCAAGGATCCAAGAGCTCGAAGGCGTTTTCATGCCACCACAACAAACAGAGTACCCGAGCCATCCTCTGCGTTTATTTCTTCAACCACTACTTTAACTTAACTTTTTCTCCCGTGACACGCAATCGCAAATTTTTTGTTTTAACCTTAAGCCATTTACCATAACTTATTCTACTCCCGATGTGATATCTAAAGGGACCCACCTTAACCTTACCACATGAGCCAAAACGTTGTTTTGTGCCTTATTCCTTTGTATTTCCCTTACCACACTTACCAATAGTTAGTCGCACCATAAAGCGCACTTCGCACTGTTTACCACTTACCTTATTCCATTCGCAAGTTATGTTATTTGCCATGTGATTTGATTGTGCTATTGCACATCACATTCACAACCATTTTATTTTACCACTTAGCGCCGACAAGTTAAGATGTTTGATTCGCGACGTGATCGTGCCATTGCACATCGCGCTCGCAAGGATTTGTGTTTACCCATGTTCGCGTCAATTAACGGTTAAGTTTGTCGATCTGCTATCTACGATGAAGCGCTAGATGCGATGAGGTTTCGGTAGCTGGAACCGACATTATTTGAAGTCCGCCCTTTTATGTAATGAACGTGTTTTTACGTGTTTTCATGTATAAACCCGAGATATGGCTTTCAACGTGCCGATTTAATGAAGATATGGGTCTTTTGATAGCCCAAGGATGAGAAGTTGTTGAATATCTATTCAATAATGAATATGCATTGAATTGCATTGATTATATTTAGGTTTTAGAGGCTTCGACCATTTTGCATAAGAAATGTAATTTCATTTGTTTTTAGGGTGATGGAATAGAAACGAAGTTCGTTCCTCTCCTGTGTATTACGATGTCTATGTATGATGGTTTATATTTCCGCATTTTTTTTGCATTTTCCGTGTTGTGGGGGAAACACATTTTCCTCTTTTTTATGTTGTAATCAGAAATTCCAACAATACTTTCATTTACGGGTGGGAAAGTGGCCAAGGAACAAACAAGTAAGGGCAGAGCTCATAGCCTTATGGGGAGACTTATATGGGGTTCTCATTATGGAAAAAATGGTTAAGGATAGATAATATTCATATTTACTTGTGATTCAAACGGAATCATAGACTAGGTACAAAATTCCACGGGATTTTGTCCACCTATCCCGAAAACCTGGATGTGCAAAATTAGGATCTTGGTAAGTACTTTTCGGACTATAAAATTTACACACATATATAGAGATCGAACTAGTCCACCCATGTATTGTCCAAGAGAGGGTTGCAAAAAACCATCATGTAAATTTTGTATTTACGCTATGAACGGGGTGATCTAATCAACGATGGCGATATAAACTATTCATAAAGATAATCAAAATTTAGATAATACTAGTAAAGTTTGTTTTTTTTTACTATTTCTCACAAAATGGGTTTGAGGTAGAAGTCTAGACAAAAAAAAATGAAAGTGATATAAGTGATATTTTGATGTAATATGTAATTTTTTTTATAATACTAAAAAAATAACCTTTTTTTTGCTTCACGAAAAAAAATTACACAATACCAAATTTTTACCAAAATAAAAGCTTCATGATATTCAAGGGCCAGGACTACCAATTTTCGGATGATGCCCTTAATATTGACTCCAAATTTTCAGACTTTAGCTTGAAACTTAAAAGTATATTCAACTTGACTGCGAAGGTGTACAAGTGTAGCACATATTTTCCGGATGAAATCTACTATGTACAACGAGGGGAGCTCAGGGAAATGTAATGATATTTTCTATTACACTTTGGATGACTTTGAGCCTCCGTTTGGGCAATGTGATATGGAGGACCAAGTCACAATTTATAATGGAATAACGGAGTTGGTTTCCAATGATACACGGAGAAATGAACATTGTAGAACATGTCAAAAACAAGTGGATGGATATGCGGTTATGATGTTGCGGTTTTAGATGAGGTTGCCCCATTCCTATGCTATTGCATGGATGGACCCATGAGTACTAGCATATGCTGCGGCAAAGGAACTCTTTAATTTATATTTAGGTAGAAGTGTCTCTAAATATTTTGGCTAATTAGCCGTGGAACTAAATTTAATATCAATAAACTAATTGTCGTTCATATTTTTTGAAGAAGGAAATAAGGGTACGAATGGTGTTGCAATAGGTAAAGATACTCTCCCAAGTATTTCCACCGATTTGTTGATTGATATGGCTAGGTTTCTTTATTGCTAAAATCATTTTAACAACTCAGTGTGTTTCAGCTAGAGTGAATATATTCATAACAACAGGGATTATTAGTGGGTATAACGTTATATGCTAAGAGGAGAAATTGTTAAAAAAATTTGAGACAGGGGGTAGTTTTCCTCAACACGAGAGGTTGCATAAATATTTTAATCGGGACAATACATTCGTGGAGATTAAATCACATGAGACTTATTTTTTAATATAGAGTCGCGAAGATTAAAACATATTCACTTGGGCAACTATAATGAAGCAAAGAAAATCAAACAAATTTACTCACGGTAAAACAAAGTAGAAGAATATAAAAATGATTTTCTATTTTGGGGGAGTTAATGTTTGACCATACGTTTTTTACCAACCATGAATTAAATGTCCATTTGTCTTTTACTTTATCCGATGTGTTGTGGAATGGGTAATTGTCCTCCTATTGATAACTCCATTTAAATTATGTCCTTTCCTCGCAAACTAAATCCTCAACCTCGCAAAATATTCACTTGAGGTATGGTTGTTGTCAAAAAAAATTTAATGCGATGGTTGAGATTATTTTCCCAATAATCCCCCCTTAATCGCAAATTGCCACCATTGACCATTCCCAAAGAATCTCCGAGATAAACAAAATTTCCACGTGCCAATGCCTTTGTGAAGATGTCCGCAAATTGTTCTTCTAACCTGCTAATGTTGCAACACAATCTCACAATTGTTAACTAATTCTCTTATAAAATGATATTTAAAATCAATTTTCTTTGTGCTCTTGTGAAAATCAAAAATTCTTTGATAGCGCAATTGCGGAACCGTTGTTGCGAGAAAATAGTCTGTTTTTTCCATCTTGTTCATGGCATAAATCCCACAACATTCTTCTCATCTAAACTTCTTGAAACGTTGTTGTTATTGCGGCGACATATTCGAGCTTTTTTTTGTTGACAATGACACTATAGGTTTGCTTCTTGGAGGCCCATGAAATGGCTCCCTAACCTAAACCAAAAAACATATCTTGACATGCTCTTTCTATCATCAACACTTCCCCTGCCCAATCACCGTCGATGTAAACAACTAGCCTAAAATCATATGTTGCGAGTGTACAAGATACCATACTCCTTTGTCCCATTGACATACTTTAAAATCATTTTTTCTACTTGCCAATGTGTCTCTCTTTGGGTGTCCGTATGAACCTTGACACCAAAATCACTACATGAATTATGTCGGGCCTAGTTGTGGTCAAATACATTAAGCTACCCATCATACTTTTGTATAATGTGGGATTGACATCGTTGTCTGCGATATTCCTTGCTCAACTTCAACCCCATGAATTTTGGAGTTGGTGTTGGCTTGTTGTTCTTCATATTAAACCTCTCTAAAATGTATGCACCATACTTTTCTTGAGAGATAAAAAATACCATTTTCTTCTTGCTTCAGTTCTATGCCCAAAAGATATCTTAATAACCCCAATTCAATCATTTCAAACTCACTTTTTCATGACTTCTTCGAAATCAACAATGAGGAAATCATCACTCCCTATAAAAAATCAAATCATATACATGCAAAACAACAATAAGAAGTTTACCATCACTTTCTTTGATGTAGAGAGTAGGCTCACCGTCACATTTTGTCAAACCCATTGTCCATCAAGTAAACATCTATTCTATTATACCATGTACACAGTGATTTCTTCAACCCATAAAGAGCTTTCCTCAACCTATACACATTGTCTTCTTGGCCTTCTACCTCATAACCAAGTGGTTGCGCAACATATACCTCCTCTTTTAACACTCCATTCAATAACGTTGATTTTACGTCCATTTGATATACTTTCCATTTATATTGCATGACAATTGACAACATTGTACACACTTTCTCCATCCTCGCAATCGGGTGAAAATGTCTCCGCATAATATCTTCCATGTTTATGCTTGTATCCTTTGACACCTAGCCTTACTTTATGCCTTTAAATCTTTCCTTCAATTTTTCTCTTGGACTTATAGACCCACTTCACTCCAATGACTTATTTTCCTTGTGGAAGGTTCACTAACTCCCATGTGTCATTCTTTTCTATTGCTTCTATTTCTTCATCCATTTTAACAACACATTTCTCTTCTTTGATTGCATCCTCAAAATGGATTGGGGTTATCTACATGACAAAGCAATGAAAATAAGGAATTCATACCAACACTACTATCAACTTCATTTTTGCTCATAAATTTCACTTAAATTTCTGAATTTTTTGTCCTCTTATGCTTGCGCAATATGGGCTTCACATGTCACTTGGTGTTGTGCTTGATGTAGATGGCATTGCAAATATTTGTGGTGTGCTTGGAAAAACACTTTCTTGATCGTGTGATGCTATCCTATTATTTGTTTTCGGTGTCACATGTTGGTTTCTTTGTTGAGCTTGAGTAGGTGTAGAATGAGTCAACGTTGAGGAATGAGTTGTTGTAGTCAATTCCTCTTTGTCTTCATGTCGTGTACATGTTTTCACAATGTCTATCTTCTCTAAACTTCCATCCCATGATTCCTATTCTATGAATCGCACATATTTGTTGATTATGACTTCTTGTTTGATGGATTGTAGAGCTTTAATGCCTTGGATTCATCATTGTATCCAACAAATATACATTTCTCCCCCTTTCTTTCCAACTTCTTCCTCAACTCATCCGGGACATGTGCATACGCTACACATCCAAACACTCTCATGTGAGTTACATTATGTTTTTTTCCACTCAACGCCTCTTCGGGAACTATGTTCTTGACACTCTTGGTTGGACACCTATTAATGATATATGATGCACAAGAAACAACTTCAGCCCAATAATAATTTCGAAAATGCTTTTCCTTCAACATACTCCTTGCCATTTCCATAATGGTCCTATTCTTCCTTTCCGCGACACAAATTTTTCTCGTGTATCCCTTGTTGTAAATTTTTTTATGAATTCCATGCTCCCTACAAAAATGTAGGAAGTCATTTGAGATGTATTCACCACCTATTTCAATCCTCAACACTTTGATGTAGTGTCTATTGTTCTTCTCAACAAGATATTTGTATTGGCGGAAGCACTCACACACTTCACTTTTTTTGTTTGAGGAAGTAGACCCATGTTTTCCTTGTGTAGTCATCTATGAATGTCAAAATATAATATATTCTCCCAATTGATGGTTTTCTGCATTGGTCCACATAAATCTAAATGGAAAATATCCAAAGGTGCCTTTTCCCTTATTGACTTTCATGCTATAAATGATTCTCTATGTTTTTTTCCCAAGATGCATCCTTCACACAGAGTTGTCCGATTTTTTTATGAGTGGTAATCCATTCACCATGTGTTTATCGTGCAACTAATTCAAACCTCCAAAGTTGAGATGGCCAAATCTCAAATGCCATAACCAATTTTCATCCTTAATTTCGCTTGAAAGTTGGCTTGTGTGACATCTCAAATTTTTTCTTTCATCCTCTTATGAATTCATCGACAGTTGTGCTTGAGCACATTCTTCATTCAAGTCCGATTTTAACTTGAGAGGAAACATTCTATTGTTTATCATCTGAAAATTTTTCAATCAATTGTCTCGCTCGAAGACTTATCCAAAATTGTGCACACATCATTTTTTGAAAAAGACATTATAGCCCTTTTGCATGAGCTATCCAATTCTTATGAGGTTATGTTTCAAACCAAGGGACAAAGTAAACATCCGAAATATACTTCTTCTCTCCCTTATTTGTTACAATATAGACTCTTCCTTTTCCCATGACAAATACTTTTCTATGAGTCCCTAATGTCACTTCGATTTCACATTTTCATTTAGATTGGAAAACATTTCGATGTTCCTAGTCATGTGGTTGCTACACTCGAATTCGAAACCATGCATCTCCTTTTTTTATTGTGTTACATTACAAGCTAAAAACATGCTATCATGGTTCTGATTTTCCTTTATGAAATTTTCACTTGGTTTGTTACTTGTGTCATATTGCTTCTTTCTACATTCATTTTCATAATGACCATAATTTTTACAATACCGACTTTGAACTTGAGATTTATCATACATTTTTCCTTGTGCTTGATTTTTGGCTTGAGCTTTGACTTGGATTTTGATTGCCGCCCCTTCCACTTGAACTTGAAGGGCTTCTTCTTCCACCTCTATGTGGGCTTCTGCCTTTTTCCTCTATTATTTAATCTTCATCGACCTCTACCTTGACCAAATGAAACTTGTGTCTTGAAATCATGCTCCAATCAGGGAGTTTTTTTTCTCATTTATTCTATGTTCATAAGAAATTAGTGATGCATGAAGCTCATCCACTAAAAATTGTGAGAGATCCTTTGTCTCTTCTATGGCCACAACAATGGCATCAAATCTTGTTGGCGGACCTCTCAATATTTTCTCAACTATTCTCCTTTCCTCAAGTGTCTCACCATGAGACCCGACTTTGGGTAACTAATCCAATTACATGTGTAAAAAAATAAGTCTACATTCTCAAACTATTTCATGCAAATTGTCTCAAAATCTCTTCTCGACATTTGTAGTTTTGATGTCTTCACCTTTTCCATGCCTTGTAGGCCGCCGTTATTACTGGAAAATCGGACAAGCATAAGACATCATGAAATGTCAAGAAGAAGGATTTATAGGGGTCTGACCAACATTAGAGAATCTAGAAAATTCAACTTTCTCTAAAGGTCAAGAGGCAAAATTATCAAATTTTGTATAGAGGACATAGTCAAAGTGCGCTCCACGAATTTTTCTTCGATAGTAGCGCTGGTCTCCGCCAATTTTCCTCAATAAGCCACATGGTCCTAAGTATGGTGGAAGGTCACCATCTGGTACCACTTGGCACACTTCAGGAAAATATTCTTCACTTGAGGTTTCCAAAAGACAACCACCTAGAGCCACCTTAAGACCTCAAGTGAGCAGACAGTGGAATCAACCACCACCCTTGGGTCACTATCCACAAATTTCCCAAGAGAGGGAAGAAGATTTGAATTCTTTCTATAAAATTTCACCATGAGAAGAAAAATTCAGAACACATTGTTGTGCTGGACAAATTTCCCATGAGAAAACCATCAGTGTGTTGTCCAAGCAAAAAGAGAGTGAAGGGATCCAATTGTTGGCCATCCAACATCTCAATCCCAAAGGAGAAGCGCACCAAGTTTCCAACATCCAATCACTCATTCAAGGAGAAGAGAGAGGCCTGCAGATAGGTTAATGGGAGAGCCCTCCTTGCTTTCGGTATTAGAGCTCCATAGCTCTAAAGACTCACTCCAAGTGTGTAACGGCCTACCACTTCTTTACCACCAGCGGCTAAAAAGAGGGGTTTCGTTCTCTGTTAGGATTATTAGCTCGTTTACGCGATTGAGATTGTGTTTATGTGTAATTGTTGTTTTTTTTCCTCTTCTTGTGTGTAGCATGCTATATTTTGTAAACTAGTTCTTATACATGTTATGATGTTTCCACTAACCATATAACAAACTATTTTTTCCCTGTGACCATTTCTTGTAGGTTAGCAATCACTCCTATCAAGCATTGGTGTTTTTCACACACTTGTGTACTAAACATACCAATGCAGCCATCTCGAGGGTATCCCATGCTTTCTTGGACTTTTTTGTTACTGCAATCCTTGGGAAGATACTTTCGTGAAATGCTTAAAAATGTAAAAGAGGGATTTTGAGTCATTCTTCCTATTTTCCCTCAAAATATCCTTTTCTGCTTGTGTCAAAGCATTGTATGCTACTACATCTGCTAGTTCATGGAAACCATTCTCCAGCAATTCCCAAATGTGTTGTGAATAAAATAGTGCCTTCATTCTTATAGACTAATAATTGTAATTTTTCCGTTAAACTGCTGTATTTGTGGATTAGTCAAGGTTGTGCTTATTGCTGCCATTTTCACTGTGTAAAAAAAACTTGCTGCCATTTTCACTGTGTAAAAAAAACTTTCTCCCTGCTGGTAAATATGTTGCAAATAAAATGCATTCAAAAACAAATTTTAACTCCTTGTAAAAACACTTGCTCTTACAATGATAAATTTTTCACCAGCTTCAATACCATGTTAAAAAATTTGAGACAGGGGAATCTTTCCTCAACACATAGAGTTGCAAAAAGATATTAATCGAGAAAATAAAGTCACAGAGATTAAATCACATGAGACTTAGTTTTAATACAGAGTGGTGAAGATGACTTGCACAACTATAATGTAGCAAAGAAAATAAAACAAATTTACTCACAGTAAAATAGAGTAGAACAAAGTTGTTGCGATAAAAATAAGATGTGAAAATTTCCATAAACATATCCCAACTAAAAATACTTGATATTATGATTCCAAAACACAAGAAGTAATTCATATGGAGGTTGCCGCAGTAAAACAAGAGTTCTTACATAGATATACATTCACCAGGAGTTGTATAATAACTTACTGTAAAACATGTAAGTATTTGTTTTCACTTTCCCACCAAAATTTTCTCCACAATTTTCTTCTCTTCACATAATTGCAACCGCCACTATGCATCATTTGTTATATCAAAACATACATTTTCAACATATTAATTTCATGACAGAGTAAAAAATTAGTACACAACATGAGTGATTATACAAAAATGATTTTCTATGTTGCAGAGTTAATGTTTGACCATATGCTTTTATCAACCATGAATTAAATGTCCATTTTCCTTTTAATTTATTTTATGTGTTGCAAAATGGGTAATTTTCCTCATGTTCAAAACTCCATTTAAACGATGTCCTTGCATGAAAACTAAATCTGCAACTTGGAAAATATTTACTTGGGGTATGGTCGTTGTCAAAAATTTAACGTGGTGTTTGAGATTAATTTTCCAACAGAATAGACTATTCTCGATGCTCTCTTTCGAAGGTGGAGGAATTCCTAAAGGAATATGCAGATCAAATTCCAACCATATATTCGCTCTCACAATTGAAGAAGATCACAAAAAAATTAGTAGAAAAAGTAGGAAAAGGAGGTTTTGGTGTGGTTTATAAAGGAAAGCTTCAGAACAACACTCTAGTGGTCATTAAGCTTCTGGATAGGCATTGACATGACGAGAGCACTAACTTCATTAATGAAATAAATCCTCCAGCAATGTGTTTTGGTGTCCCTTGACTGTTAGGACATGTTTTAGCTGCACTTTAGTTTAGCTATTTTCATAGTTCTAATTTTTAGTTTATTGTCACAAATTCACATAGTTTAATTAGGAGGCAAGTAAGTGGCTAAAATCCACCCATGCTATCTAAATGAACTTATTTAGTGATAATAGACACCAAACACATAGGTAATTAGCAAGGAGTAAGTGGCCCATATCCACACATGCTTAGCTAGTTTCCATTTATTTTTTCCAAATTGTTGCATTAAATTTAGTTTAAATGTTTCATTAGGAACTGGGACTAGGATCAAATTATCTAAGAAGGAAAGTAATCTATGTTTCCCTTACACCTCTTGATGACCCTGGGCATGCATATGAATGCTCTCTTTTGATAGTTTCCATCTCCCTTTAGTCCAAAATTTAGTCTAAATAGGAAAAATTGTGAGCGGCCCATTATCCACGCATCATTTGCTTTCTAAAAGGACCAATCAAAACATAGTTTAATTAGGAGGGAGTGTAAAGGATCATCTCACATCCGCATCCTACAAACATTGTGATTGTACATTTTCTCACATACATAACCACACCATAAGCAAAGTAAGCCACCTTAAAACTAACCATTAATTGAACTCATTAAATCTTCCCACAGGGGCCACAAGATAATTAATAGTTCAGGTTAGGACCATTGGAGGTAGGCATCCAATAAGTCGTCATGGTCAGTTTACATTATTGAAACATAGAAGTTGACTTTTTAGGGAGCTTTAAACCCATCTATCCACCCATAGAAAATCATTTTTGAGCACCATAGAGACCCGATTCAGAGGGGATTAAGCTTAGGCTCGGTGCATGTGGTACTATTTGGTGCTAGCTGATCCATCTTGTACTCAGTACTGGTAGCTGAATACAAAGAAACTCAAGACTCGAACGCTCACGTGGGACGATGGTACTTAGTGGTCAAATCTAGGGGAGTCTTCCCTATAGGTGACGGTGTAGGCAGCACTAGATCCTATTTTCATTACCTTGGTCGATTCTTTGGCTATTGGAAAGCATCGCCAGTTATTTCGAGACATTGGCCACAATACCCACCAAAAGATATCTTTGCAAGGCCCAGTTACAATTAAGAGTGTGAGGACGATTAGGTCCTCTAGAATTTTTTGAGTATTACACACAAAACAACAAAACCATTTTTTGATTCACTAATCACATAGGATTAATCTAAAAGGAAATTAACCTTTTATTTTCACTTTGTTTTATGTATACGATCACATTTTTGATTTGATATATAATCCATCTCCTCTCATAAAACTAAAAAATATTTCCAAAATCAAACCTTATCGACACCATAACGAATCCAACGGGACCTTGCCGATCTAGATGCTTTTTGGACCTCCCCCCCATTAGAGGAAGGATTTCCAGGTCTTTTTCCATTTAGACGTCAAAGACGGAACACAACCACCCTTATCGGTTCATCCTTTATCGGGGCGTCTTTAGTTGGGAGCCCCAAAGGGCCACCCAACTCCACACTGGTGGAAACCCCCTCAGGGTCACTACACACCACTCCTCCCAAAACTCCTAGAGGGTAGAGGAGTGTTGCACATTCAAGGAGCCAACAGAACACACAGCCGGGTACATCAAAGAAAAACTCCATACACAACGAGAACCCTATGTTTTCATAACATACAATGGCGCTTAACACTCAATTACCTTTCTTACCATATTTAAACTTACCCGACCTATAAAATTTAACAAATGACCCCATTGCACACAATCCCACTTGGCCCCCATGCCCATGAAGCTCCCTTCAGACATTCCAAAATTCGAAGGGAAGCAAGCAAAAGACCCTCAAAACCATGTAATGACTTTCCACCTATGGTGTTCTTCGAACAGTATTATCGATGATACTATTCAATTAATTCTATTTCAACACACCTTAACTAAACCAACCATGAAATGGTATGTGGAAAAGCCTTCTGCTACACATGGAACCTTTAGCACCCTCTCCACTGCATTCCTCACATATTTCCAGCTACCCATCCACCATGATTCAATAATGGAGTTACTGAAGGATTTTAGACAAACTCTAGCCTTCCATATCTCGGAAAATCTCCATGAATGTCAACGACGTCGAATTTTGTGTAAATCCAAACTCGATGACCAAGTTTTACTAGACCTATTCGTAAAAATTCTCACAACAAAGATTTAGAAGGATGTGGCAACTGAAGGACCTAATTCCAAAGATGATGCCATTAGAAAATACCAACAACTCGAGCTGCTATACACTCAGTCATGATACATCTATAACTTCTTTCCTACCACCCACCACCTAAAAAATTATAAATAATTTCCAAGTGCATGGAAAAATGCAGAAAGATTGATAGGGTCACTGACCCAAAATCACCTAGGCAGCAGTGTCTTGTACCCTGATTCTGTGTATGATCCTAACCAGAATATCCTGCAACCAGGATATCATCAGATTCATCATGCACTTATGCAGAACATGGCCAATAGGGCGGAATTGTACTGTCATCAGCAAGGAGGTCGATACCCTCCCACATAAGGGACCTAGTATGCAGCTAGAAATGCTGACAGAAGAGATCCCCCCCAAAAATCATATACAAACCAGGGACTGGGACGTATTCCCACTCCCCAGCACAAAACTCGCCAATGAAAAAAACCATAGAAGTGAACTTTGTGCAACCTTCCTAGGCCTAACCGTGCCAGCCATACAGCCAGGAGAATCATAATCATCCTCCTAGCGTAGTAAGGAAAAAACCAAAAAGTAAAAAAAAGGGAGATCTTGGAAATGAGGGTGATAACCAACAATGCCCTCTGCGATCTCGAGCTGGGGGAAAACACAACCAAAATCAAAACCATGAGCCAAAATATTCCCAAGGGAAGAACAAGAGGGATAATCTTCAGACCAACCACTCTTGCGCAATTGGTGGTGAGTATGGCCATTACACTCATCACTGTCCCGAACTCCCTGAGTTGAAGAAGCTTCAAGGTAATCGAAGACAAGGGGGACCTACACTCCAAACAGTTGTAATGCAGGAGCCCTTCCCCCACCAAGGGGCAGTTGGTACCCAACAGAGACAACCACCCCCCGATGATTCCGGAAACAACAACCATGAAATATATATGACTAGCGAGGAAATGTTCTTTCAAACATGGAATCAAAGTTATGATACCCCGCTAGAGACTAGTACGTTAGGGGCTAGCATGAGTGCACCTACATCACCATTGACTATATAAAAAATTCCTATTGAACCTCTGCCAAAAATGGCTAAAGGTCGAAAAAGGCAGGCAAGACACCACTTTAAAGTGGCGCATAATTATAGCATCGTGGACGACTTAGCACAGTCCCATGCTTCCATGTCAACTTTAGAAGTCCTGAAATATTTCCAAAAGTAAAGGAAAGCCTTGCTTTCCACATTAGGTGCAATTGAACCTACCGATTCGCGCCTAATGACTTTTGACTTAGATAAAGCCACCCCTAGGCTTCCTTCACTGGTCGCCTTCCACATACCAGTGTCAGTCCAGAACATCACTATCCACCGATGTATCATTGAAAAGGGTGCATCTACATGAATCATTTCAAAAGAGTTTGGAATAAGTTAGGATCCCCCAAACTGAAGCCATCATACATCACACTTAGAATAGACGACAAGCGCCCTTTTACTCCCGTCGGTCTCTACCAAAATTTCCCAGTGAACTTGGTCGAAAAGACGGTTCTTATAGAAATCGAGGTCTTGGATGCTCATCTAGATTATAATATAATCCTTGGATGGAGTTATATGTATGCCATGTCTGTCATAGTATCCTCCATCTTCCAAATTATGATGTTCCCCCACAAGGATCGCATCATCACCGTCGACGAGTTAATATACCATGACAAGCGACCCATGATGAACGTCGATGTCGTTATACCCTATGTAGACACATCTACAGAATCGATCACACGGTACCAACAATATGGCCTTGGCCAATTCAAATAGTCCTCTATCCTTGGATCATTCCTAGGAGATCCCCCTATCATACTAGAATCATTTGCTGATATCGAAAGCCGACCACAGGTGTACCTTGATGTCATCAGCAAGCACCGAGACTAGCCAAGAGACAGAGACTAGTAGTAATGAAACCGAGGCCACTCACACTAATAGCTTCTCTATCCTATGCCATCTCCCAAACTCCTTTTCTATACCCTCCACCTAGTTTTGTGTCACAACAATTTTTGGAAACGGTAGTGTCGCCAAACATATCATTTGCAATACCAATTTGATACTTGGTCCCATCGACCACACGAAAGGCTTAGGCAGCACTGCTACAAGATTAACCCCTCTGCCTTGTGTCCCAAACGAGGATTGCTCGATGAAGCATGCACCGCAAAACGGGCCCTTTTCAGAAATAGGCCTGCTACGGATTTGAAACAAGGCACGGATCCCTTGAATCGATGTATCTAAGACTGAGAAATCCGAAGGAGAGCTCAAAAGAAATCACTCTAGGTGGGTTAAACAGGTCTCCCACACCTAGTTGTCTTGAAAAAGTGCCCAATGAAGGGATTGCAGCAATGTAGGAACAAGGAATCGAGCAACAATGTTATTTTAATGAGCCTGAATACATGAAGATTTAGATAGCCAACAAGTGATGTTATAGCAGTAAAGAGAGTACAAATCCTTGAGGGAACAATCACTCAAGCAAGGTAATGCAAGCCTTAACAACACATGTACAATAAAATGAAGAACACTGTTATATATGTATAAACCCAAGCTATGACTGCGCAGTCTATTATGGAGAACTGCTACAAAATGATGTCAATACATGGATATCAAAATTTACAGCTCAAAATATATGGGGGAGCAAGATCTCAACCCTTGGAAGCAACAATACAACAATCCTTAGAAGGATTGGCTGAAATACTCTGTGGAAAAGCTAAATGTTGGAGTTGCGATGGCAGTAAGTAGTACAACTCAATAGCTGGGCTTGGATGGAGATGGCTGAAGATGATGTAAAATATTAGTATACTTCATCCATTGGATGCCTTGATGAAAAGCAGATTCTATCCGGCAGAAGATCTCAACCTCCGATCAATACTACGAACCCTCATTGCAAATGTCTTATGGAAATAACGCGGTCAACGGGGATCTTCTTGTTGTAGGCCCCCGGAATAGAATGTGTTGGCCAAATGCCAAGATCTGCAATATGCTATGAATCCTACCTTATTGATCTCCCAAAGGAAAAAAGGCTCTCTCTTCTAAAGAATAAACCAAGAAATAGTGTTGAACATCCACTGCAACACCCTGCAACACAACATTATACTTGAGTAGAAATAATGTTATAGCTCAAGGAAGTGGGTTGGCCTTGAGTCTGAATGTGGAGAAATGAAGTGCAATCCCTCAAGAGGCCTCTCAATAAGGAGAAGGAATCCTAAACAAGAATTCCTTGTGCTAAACGTATGTGACTGCTGCAACTAAACAATAGGAAGTACTTGCGAAGTCTAAGCAGACAAGAAATCACTAATCATAAGCATGAGTAATAATGGCTGCCTTGCCCTCCTTTTAAAAAAATGCAAGCTCCCTCTCCATGGGTCCCACTCATTAGGTTTTCCTCCATCAAGTAAACTTCCCTCCTCTTTCACTACGTTGCCCACAAGATGATCTCCTCCTCCTATCACTGCGATGTTTGACTTGGTCAACTAGACCTTGTCCTTTTGCAAAAGTCCCTCTTCACACTGGAAGGTGCAAAATCTAGCTACTCTAGTGATCCCTTTCACACTATGAGGGATTTTATTCCTATTCATGGGTCTCTTCACCCATTTTATTCACCTCCTATATGATATAAACAAAATCAATGTTCCAATTAGCTTCATGCTAATTTTGGGAACATTACAGTCCTCCCCTCTCAAAGATTGCTTGTCCTCAAGCAACTTCAAGGATAGAACTAAAGGGCCTTCTTGAGGCATGTGGGCTGAAAATGAATTGTGATATTCCCTCCCCATATGAATCTCCCATCCCCAAGAAATCATCCACACAAAATGAGTTACCCTCCAACATGGCAACTCCTGAAAGTCTTCCTCCACCTTGAGCTCCAGAAATGAAGGTGGGCTGAAAATATGAATATGGTAAGCATCATAGCCTACCCCACGTTGTCCTCCTCTCCACTTAAGATAAGTGTAGAGTGTGTGCTGATCTTGGGCTGCAATTGTACTGCTCTTAAGTGGAAAAATGAATAATGATCCTCCAAGGATATCCTCCCCAACAATGAAGAACAAGCTGGCCCAAAACATCTCATCCATGATGAATAGGACATGGTCATCATAGAGTACCCAAATTAGAAGTTTGTTGCAGGTTTTACATGATGATGCATGATACAAACAATGTCTCAAGAGGACACAACGTAGTCTCATCCACTACAACTTCAGAAAATAGCATGGCAAGTAATATACAAAAATCATCACATCTACCAATGAATAGTAAATGGTTGAATGTGTCAACAATACATAAGTAAACACTTTCCCATGGCTATACAATGGATGGCTATCAAACTCATGGTCCACCCAAAAATAGAACAAATATGTGGCTGTGGTGGCCATAGTTCCTCCCATGATCCCATTAGAACATGTAGTGCAGAAAATGTGGGAATTATCTCCTCTCAAGGACACATCCAACTCATGTGTCAATTCCCCAATCATGCTCTCAACAAGAATATAAAAAATATCAGCAAATGAAGATATGATCAGTACAAGAATGAAGGAGATACTGATGGCTTCATGTGGTGCTTGAAGATACCAATAGTCTCCTAAGTATGTACAGCGCAGTTTTACCAAATGCTGCTTCAGAAAATTTTAAGGAAAAATGTTTCTTGATACATAGTTAATCATGTATGTCATCATATGGAAAATAGTTGGATATAACAACTGAACATACATGTAATGAGAAAACATTTTCCCAAGGCCACATAAAATATGGCTGCCTTCGTCATATAGTTTGGCCCAACATTGATCATGGAGCAATGTGAAAAGCTTGCCCTCTTGTGGAGCAATGCACTGCATAGTAATGGTAAGAGTATGCAAATCAATAAATGTAGAAACAATTTTCTTACCATATTCTGGAAGTAAGATGATACATGGATCCATGAGTGAGTCCTCCATAGTGTTTTGACATGCTATGAAGAGGAATGATCCATGTGCTGCAAGAAGATCCTCCTTCTCATGCTTGGAAGCCCAAGTCAAGAAGAATATGTCATAGTAATAGATGTCTCCATCCACTACCCCATCCTTTGCACATCCTTCTCATTCACCAAGTGCATCCAATGTGAAGTGATCCTGGGGACAATTCATCCATAAGTCCTTGCTCCAAAGTGAAAGCGCTGTGAGAACATGCAAATAGGCTCCTGTCAATACAAAGCTTTGTTCTTTGACATTCTCCTTGTCAAAGACTCCTCTAGTAATGCTGCTGCAAATATGGAATACCTCCCAAGATGGAAGTGCTTCCTGGTCATCTAAGGCCAAGGAGTAGCCCCTTTTCACTATGAGGGTGCTCCCTTCTACTCTTGCAACATCACACAACATGTGAGATCAAATGTGCCCTTGCTCTCTCAAGTACAACTCAAGCAACCAAAGTGCTTGCTGTCTCCTTATGCTCCCATCATACAACTCATGTGATGAAGACACAATGAATGATATGAATGTCACATCAACACCATGCATCCATACTCCTTGCTGCCCAATGATGCAAACATCCTGCTAACTCTTCTCCATCCCCATCCCCTTAGGAAGAGGATATTCCAAGTGATGGCCAAACTCCTTCAAGAGGAGCCAGCGCAGCCAAGCCTCTTGCTGCCCAGTGTCATATAATTTCAAGTAGATTTCCATCTTCTTGCTCATCAACCACATCCACTCAATCACTTGTGGATGTCTCCTCCTTTCCTTTCCCTTGGTACTCCTCTCATGAGGGCTACCCTTCTCCCAAACCAAATCTCTCCCTTTGCATTTCGTGAAAGTTTGAAAGGCAGCTCTTTGGAGACCTCCTAGTGAAGATCTCTCGCCCATGACTATGTTGAATCCACAAGGATCCAAATATGATGAAGATAACATCTCCTCTCCACCATTGTTTGACAGCGCTGTTAATCTCTCCAATGATGTAGTGCATATCTCATACTCCAACTCAAGGATGGTTTCATAGTTTTTCATAGGAGTGTCATGGTTTGTTTCATCCTCCAAAAGTTCACACTCCAACCTCAAGGGTTGTGTGCAACTCAACAGAGACGTATGAGGATGATGGTTCATCTCCTCCTTGAACCATTTGCACAGCGCAGTGCAATCATGTTGCTCTAGATCAGCAATGTGTGTTGATTCTTTGTCATTAATAAATGAATTTCCACAATCCTCTAAATGATTTTTTGAAATAGAAGGTGGAACTTCAATCATACCTTGGTGGAATTTGGGAATCTCTTGTACGTGCAAGAGGTCCTTCCTCCGATGTCTTGGTTGCCCCAACCTCTTTTGATGTATGTGGCTTCTCCTCCATGAGTGTGACGGTGTTAGTACAAGGCTCCTCCAAGTGGTGGTAGGGGCTCCTCCTTCTGTTCTTCTATTGTCAAACTTCTTAATCAACTTTTGAGAAAACTTAACAAAAGTAGACACTCTTGCATGGCTGAAATGGCTGAACCACCAAATGTGGGCTTCACCTTCTAGGTGTAGCGCTGAGATTTCAACAACCTCTTCCTCCACTACAAGATGTAGTAGGAAAAATGCTTCCAGCTTCCTCACCCAAGATTTTGCTGTAGATGACCCATCAAATGTAGACAACAAAAATATATTGCCTTTGATTTATTTTTTGCTGCATGGTCTCTTCTCTTCTTTCAACTGGATGAATGGTGGAAAAGCTAGAGTCTCCTTGAAGGCTCTAGTTTGAGATTTGTACTCAGCAAGATAACCACTTAGAATCTGATGATCCAAGTGTCCTTCATGCTTGTCTTCTTCTCCTTCATGAGAATAGAAAGTGCATGGTCCTTCATCTTCTTCTTGCTCCTCCTCTTTAGAGAGGCTCCTCTTAGTTCTAAAAAATGATGAGAGTAATCTCATCTTCTTCATCATTTTGATCTTCTTCTTATCTTCTAAAACTCACAGGCTGAGCCAAGAAAGATGCTCTGATACCACTGTAATATCCCAAAATAGGGAACTGCTAGCAAGGCATGACTGGAAAATGCATTTTCTAGGAATGGCTGCTACAGGATTTGAAACCTAGACTTGGATCCCTTAGATCAATGTATCTAAGACCGAAATCCAAGAGGAGGCTCAGAAGAAATCACTCTAGGTGGGTTAAACAGGTCTCCGACACCTAGTTGTCTTGAGAAAGTGCCCAATGAAGGGGTTGCAGCAATATATGAACATACAATGGAGTATCAATGTTATTTTAATGAGCTAGCATACATGAAGATTTGAAATTCCATCAAATGTATATTATAGCAATACTTGTATACAAATAATTGAGGAAAGAGGCACTAAAGTAAGGGAATGCAGCCTCAAAGGAACATGTACATAAAATAGATGAGCACTGCTACACAGGAATTTCTGCAGGCTAAAAGGATGCAGTTTATTGGAGATACTGCATCATAATAAATAATAATAGAAATATGTGAGAATATATGGCTTAATAAATGAGGGGGAGCAAGCTCTCAACCCTAGGAAACAATAATACAACAATCCTTAGAAGGATTGGCTGAAATATACAAAATGGAAAAATGTCGGAGTTGCAGGGTAGCAGTTGCAACTCAAAATTGGAAATGAAATAGAGAAGGCTGAAGATGATGAAAAATCTGAGTAGACCTCCTCCAATGGATCTTCCAAGTGAAAGACTGATCCTATCACTGAAGATCTCACCCTCCGACAATCACTGCAAACCCTCACTACAGATGCATACTGAAAATAATGTAGATACTGAGGGAAATTGCACTGTAGGTGGAATGGAAAGTGTTGGCCAAGTGCCAAGATATGCAATAAGCTCTGAATCCTTCCTTACTGATCTCCCAAGGGAAATAAGGCTCCCTCCTTTGAAAACAAGCCAAGGAATGGTGTTGTGGGATCTCCACTGCAACACCCTGCAACACAACGTTATACTTGAGCAGAAATAACACTGTAGCTGAAGGAGGTGGCTTTGCCTTGAGCCTGGATGTGGAGAAATGAAGTGCAATCCCTCAAGATTCCTCTCAAGAAGGAGAAGGAATCATAAACAGGAATCCCTCATGCTAAGCAACACTACAACTCTGCTAAACAACAAGAGCCTACAAATAGTCTAAGCAGACAAGAAATCAATAATCATATGCATGAATAACAATGGCTGCCTTGCCCTACTTAAAAAAAAATGCAAGCTCCCTCTCCATGGGTCCCACTCTTTAGGGTTTCCTCCATCAAGGAAACTTCCCTCCTCTTTCATTGCGCTGTCCCACAAGATGATCTCCACCTTCTACCATTGCGCTGTTTGACTTGGTCAACTAGACCTTGTCCTCATGCAAAAGTCCCCTTTCACAGTGGAAGGTGCAAAATCTAGCCACTATAATGATCCCTTTCACACTATGAGAGATTTTATTCCTACTCATGGGTCTCCTCACCCATTTTATTCACCTCCTAGATGATATAAACAAAATCAATGTTCCAATTAGCTTCATGCTAATTTTTGGCACATTACCTCTCACTCCTGAGGAGGCTCCACCTGTTAAGGAAACCACCCCAGCCATACTGGTTATAGAGACCCCCATCGCAAAGATGGTCAAATCAACCAATAAAACCCACAAAAAAGGGAAATATATAGAAAACCCCATCATACCAAGGGAATTACAACCTTGTGCAATGTGTGACATAGTAGGCCACCCTACCCATATCTACCCGAAGTTGAATGAATTGAAACCGCTCCTAATATCCGAAAGAAATATAGCGACGATAAGTTCCCGTAAAAAAGAACTTGCCACCAAAAACCAAGGCAAAGCATTATGTACCAACCACGCATGCACTATCTGTAAAAATTATGTGCATTACACCCATCATTGTTCGTAAATACCGCAATATAGGAATGCCTTACATGCCCTAGAAAAATCAAATCAAGAGGATCCCCCCATAGATACAAATGGAGAAGAACCTCAGGTCATATTATACCTTCAGGAGGCACGACAATCACCATAATGCCTCTAGTTCATCCCCCCTCCTCCTATCCAAAGATGTGAACTTTGTGATGAACGCGATCATTTCATCACCGAATGTGCAGCCCTAGAATTGTTTGAAAGATGGTATCTGTTTAATGTAGTGTACCATGTTGACCTTCTACCAATCCATAATTCGTGTCAAATATGTGGTGGTGATCACCCATTATGCCATTTCCATTATATCCTCAATTTCGCTTAGCACTAACTAGCTTATGCACGGCCATAGTTAACCTCTCCCTAGAAGACGGCTCAGATACATAATCCATAGATAGCTCGACAACGCAAGAGGATGTGAGAAGTAGGTCCATTCTCTTCCTGTCAGCAGAAAAGCGGCTGGTTGGGGAGACCATAGTTACTCCCACCTTCCCCCCATGAAGGAAACCAACTTATGCGTTATGCAATGCACGCAACCATTTAGTCGCCAAATGTCCATACCTAGAATTGCTACGCAGATGGTTCCCAATCACTTTATCAACCGAGCGGGAAGAGAATACCCAAGAAAAAATTTCTTGTCTAGTATGTCAGGGCAACCATCATGCTCAACATTGTACTTATATCCCTTGAGTGCGCTTGCTAATTGACATCATTCATTCGTTAGAAATGCAACGCCTAGATATCATTAGTCCAGAGCTTAGAGAACCTAATGTAAGGCATATTTCCCCTAGGCAGCCTACCCCATTTCAATACCAAAACATTGGGCGAGTAAAAAAGATGCATCGACCTAAAAGGAACCATGTCCAGTCTAGGGAAGCATGCGGGCTATGCGACAAAATCGACCACCAAGTCAATCAGTGCAAAGAACTGAAGCACCTCACAAACATCTTTCGCATGGTCTCTTCTATCCCTAAAAAAAAATCTCTCTAACCAAGACAATATCACACACTGCTATTGCAAAATATGATCACATTTCCACCATACAATAAATTGTGAGCACCTCCCAAGGCTTCAAGCGGCAAGATCAACATTGAGTCTACACTCCCCAAGAGAGCTATATCTCTTAAAACCAAAAACTTAGAAATGGAAGAAGTGGAGTCTTTCACCCATGCCTGATCCTTTCCGAGTGTCCACCTCAGGGACGAACAATAGTCTTGGTTCTCACACCATCTACTCGATAGGCACTGTGGTACCATGCACCATTTTCACCGGCCAAAAACATGAAATAGAGGCATGCCCATTAATGGAAACATTGAGGCGCCTCTGCACCAAGCACAATTTCCAAATCATGAAAAAATGCAAGTAATCTTGGTACATCCAGTGAGGAACCTAGACTTGATCTCACGCAAGCCACCACCACAAAAATTTCTCCCCCACCAAATGCCATCAACTACTTCACCAAATGGTCAAAAGCCATGCCCACATAGAACAACATGGCAGAAACCATTGCATGGAATCTGTTCAACCATGTCTTCGCCCAATTTGGTGTCCCAAAAGAGTTAGTCTCTAACCACGGAATGACATCATCCCTAATGGTTGAGGTGGCATTACTTGGTTAAAGGTACTTACTTGTCACATTCTCAATGGTGGATAAAAACTCATGGTTAACCATGGTAGTGCTCTAAGTACTTTTAAAGTCAAAGTAAAGTACTCATAATAAATGTCATTTCACACTTTTTGAATGAAAATATATTATTGTCATTTAAAATTTCTTGAAAGAAACAATGCATATCGCTATACATTTATTATATCATATTATATTATATTATTTTTATATAGTATATTAATTACATGTCATTATACAATTTAAATAATATAAGTTTTAACTAATAGCATATAATATAATTAAGAATTTATAAATTTATCTTTATATTTTATTTTATGTTATTTAAGTACAAAGGACAAATGCATTAGTTGTTCAATGATAATGACTTTTTTCTTGAAAAACTCATTCTTATTTATAGTCACATTAATACAATTTTTTTATTAATTTTATTTTGGTACAACTTTTTAAAATTGAATTTAACTATGGTTACATTGAAGCTCGAATTTACCAAAAAGTGAATTGCAAATTCATAAATATTATTTTATTGGTTTAACTATTATTTTATTATTTCCTTTAGAGGCTCATTTTGAGCCTCACATTCCCTAATGACCCCCAATCCAACGGACAGATAAAAGTTGTAAAAAAAGTACTCAAAATGATGTTACAAGCATGGTGAACAACCACAAAACAAACTGGCACCACATGCTTTTCTCGGCCCTGTGGGCATACCACGTGACAGTGAAAACATCAACAAGGTTCACACCCTTTGACTTAGTGTATGGAGTCGAAGCCGTGATTCCCATCGAACATGAGATCCCAAACTTACACGCTGCCATTGAACTCCTCGATGACACCCAACCTCTAGAGCAATGCTTAGTACAATTAGAGCTCGTTGACGAAAGTCGATGACAATCTCTCCAACACAAAGAGGCCCATAAAAAGCGGGTCAAAGCATCATTCAATCACAACATCAGCCCTCGATCATTTACCGAGGGGGAGTTAGTCCTCTACTACGATGTCGCGAAAGAAGCCCTAGGGCCAGGAAAATTTGAAGCCTTGTGGAAGGGTCCCTATGTCATAAAACATTGTCTCCTAAATGGGGTACACATCTTGACAGAGCTCGAAGTAACATTCCTAAGAAACCCCATCAATGTTCTCTACCTCAAGAAATTTTACCCATAGGGGTCAGGACGATTCAGCCTTAGAGATTAAATGCACATAGAAAACTTTGTTTTTGAACGTTGTCATGTTCTAAAAAGTGCTCTGGTGTCACAAATGGATCTTCAACCCAACCATTATTTTGGATTCACTGATGGAGCATCGCAATAGTCTCAAAATTTAGCAGCAGCTGCCTGGGTCATCTACTACCCTGAGAAATCTCCATTCTTTTCCAATGGAGTATGCATCGTATCAGGTACAAACAATCAGCTAGAATAGGACGTTGTCATAGGGATCATGAGCGATGCCTTCAATCAAGGCATCCACCACTTGCATATCTACCTTGATTCCTAGTTAGTGGTTTCACAGTTAAACCAAGAATTTAAGGTATGAGATTCATAACTATTTAGAAAATATTTGTGTACAAAAAGATTAAGTCCTTAATTTGATCATATCACATTCACACATGTACAAAGAAATAAAAACCAAACAACAGATCACATAGCTAACCACATCCTAGACTAGAATGCATATCGTATAAACCATCATACATAAAACCAAAAACATAAAAATATAGATATCCATCTGTGATACACAAAATCCATCAAAACATACAAACCATAGACACATCATCAAGAGCCACAAAAAATACATCTCGTATATATACCAAAAGATATGTGTGAGTACAAATAACAAGTCATGTTTTTGACCCACAACTCAGCCAAAAAATACATATACACATGTCATCAAAAATAAGGGAAGCATCCCCATAATGGGTGCTTTCCCTAGGTACAAAATTTCTCTAGGGTTGAACTCTGCCAGGTAGCTCACCTGGACCCACGACTGCACCTGGTGCCAATATTGGGGCAACTGCCAAAACTGAAGCTGCCACACGGTGTATAATCGAACGATAGCCCCTCTCTCGGGCCATCAATGTCTCCAACCAAACATCACATAGATCGTCGACAAACCCACGGGTCGGCCTACCCTGAGTTAGCCTATCCACTTGATCCCAAGCATCTACTAAGTCAGTGGCTTGAGCCTCAGATGTAGGAAGATCTTTCGTCGTCTCAGCAATACGTGCCTTGGCCACCTTAGCACGAGAAATTTCCGCGGCACACTTGATAGTAGAAGAGCTGTTACCCTCCTTGGAAGGGCCAAATCCATCATCGGGTCCTCCACCCTCAGCCTGCCCTGGATCTCCCCCTACCTCCTAGCCTGGGGCTGAGCTCCTCTAACCCTCCGGTTGGGTTGGTTTCCTACCAACCGAGCAGTGGGCCACCCAACTGTCTCCACATCTACAAGAGTAACAAAAATAATGTAAGTGTCATCACAATACACATATAAATCATAAATACTCAACAAATGAAAAAAAATAAAATAAAATCATACTTGTCGGTCCCCAAGCATACCCAACAGGGAGACCCATATCCGGGTCTCCTCAATAGTCAATCCTGGAATAGGGAAACTCAAGGAACATTTAAGGGTTGGCCTCGAACCAAACCTTGGTGGTTGCATTCCAATAATACCCCACCTCACCTCCCCCACTGTGAAGCATCACTGAGGCCCATCGCCTCACACGAGGGTTCCGATGAAACCCCATAGGCATGGCCACCACGGGTCGTAGCAGCACCACTCTCTCAAACATAATGCTACAAATATTTCTAGCATATGTAGATATCTTAGATCTGGATTGGACCTTCGCTAGCTGGGACACCATACCATCATAGCAATGATGGGAAAAGTCAAATAAATTCCCAATATGAAGCCAGTGTAGAACACGAATCTATGGCCTCGACGCCCTGTGCGGCGACGACGACCCAATCAATCGCACGATCATAGCCAACGCACATTGCTCGGCCATATCAGTTACTGATGATAAGAGAATGCACCCCTCTAAAAGGGGTGCCTCGCCACAATGATGCTCCGCCCAACTCTTAAGCGCTACCCTCCCAGGCGGGAGTGGATTGGGGGAGTACCTCACCCTAAGGAAAAAAACTGGTCATGAAATATATATCCATTTCTAGAAAGATAGGGACATTATACCCTCGGAGCACCATCACTTTGTGCTGCCTGTTGCAGCAACGGACCAAGTAGCGCAGAAATTGATCCTACGACCGTAAGAGGTCATTCTCAAGGAACTTTAGAAGATCCCACTCAGAAAGCTCTTGGCAAGAATTGACATCTTGTGCCACAACCATACGTAGGTCCAACCAATCTCTCTCTCTTCACAACATCATTTCACCAAAACAGACACACATCAGTGACATAAAAAATTAAAAATTTCCAATTTTTTTTTCAAAAATTAACCTACCTTTTCGACGTGCCTGTTCTTCAAATAGGCATGCTGACCACATGTCTATATCTTAGATAGACGTGAAAGCCGCATGCTAAAATTCCCACAGGTGCAAAATCTTCGTAGAAATCCTCAAATTTCTATGAAGGTCTATGTGCATGTACCTTTATCACCCGCACGGTCAAGCAAAAAAATGGCTATGGTTTCGTACAAACCTAATTTGTATGGAAACCTACTCAGTAACACTAAAATTTTTGAAATGTTGGATGTTCAGGGGCCTACCTGACACTAACAATGCAAATCCCTAGTGCACTGGCTAACCACAACAACAAGAAAATCTCGGCCGCAAGCTCTGACCTCTCAAACTCTCAAATGACACAAATGAGTTGAAATGAGCCATATTGACCTATATATCGCCCTTTTTAAATTTTTTGAAGGACCATAACGGGAACTCCGAAAGCCCAATTGCGAAACCGAAAGAAACACAGTGATAAACAACTCATAATGCCCAAAGGAAGCTTCACACATTCATGCCTCCGAAACAATATTTTTTTTCAATTTCAACGGGTATGCCTTCTCTTATCATTTTTTTCATTCAACACATTTTGTCAATATATTTGAATGAAAAATATGCTTTCACTTGGGGCAGTTTTTGCAGGTATTACATAGTACGACAAACCACTTGTTACCCCATGCACTGAAGGTTCTAGAGTAGGTGTCATTCTTCCCTCAACATGATAGAGTCACAGAGAAACTTTGCATATCCTGACATTATTTTGCCGCAAGAAATCAACCATAGGTTCCAAACATCCGACCATGTTTATTATCTTCGCACCTTGCACATGATAAACATCCTTTGTGGTTGGTAGAGCCTCCCCCTCCATGGAATCTATCACTCAAAGTAGACCATGCATAAAAAAACATGATGCCATGGCCATATCATCACAATCCGAGAAGTGCTTCATGATCATTCATCCACCATGAATCAAGTCAAGTTTTACCATATCAAGATAAAACCCCTTTCCCGGACTACCCTTTTCGCAAGTAGATCAAACACACACCACCACGGTATCGCATTTTGCCTAACATCCCTCCATCAGAATATCCCATTTGTGATATTTTTCATCTGCTTCATCACCCCCGCACTGAGACTAACTAATGGGGCTCCTCTCCCTCAGCAAAAAACACCTTCCTCACATCATCAGTGAGCAATATTTTTCATATTTTCGGGTCACCCGTATCCATTTTTGTACTAACGAAACCCATTTTATATTCTTTTGGAAAGTGTTCAAATATTTTTTAGGAGAACATCCCCTACCCATCCACCCACTTATTTCTCCCATGGCAGTAGTCCCTAATCACCCTTCGTCAGAGCTTCACACCTTTCATGCAAAGCCACCATAACATTTATAACCAACATATACCCACCCTGGAAGTCCTATTGACTCCAGGGCTTTCCTCATTAGAAAACTTTCATGACTGCCACCAAACTGCTTTTTTCACGCTCCGACCTTGTGCCACTAAACTCCCATCATCAGTGTTCAACCAGTTCTCACCATCATGCTTATGTTAATCTATCATATTAGAGACCATGGTCCCTTGCATCAGTGTTTCCCTTAAACGGTTGAGGCTTCCTTCTTGTCGACTTCAAAAACCATTTTCCAAAAAGAAAGCAGTACCTCGAATGGTTCCCCACCTCAATAGGGGCATCCTTGAATGGCACTGTGGGAATCATCATTGCCCATGGATGTCATTGATCCTCCTGAAATTTGACTACAATACAAGCTTTCATGTCAAGATGGTATCGTACTCCACAACGATTTCACTTTGTCAAAATTCGTCGAAGACCCATGCCATTATAAGCATCCCTTTCAACAATGCTTTCACGGGAAGGTCTTAGCCATACACCCATGCATATAATGAGCATTTATTCTAAAAAAACCATACCAATATTATGCATATGGGCACTACATTCAACTTATCGTCAAATAAAAAACGCCCTAGAGGGCATCAGCAATCGTCGTCATCAACCAAATTAGCAGATCACTACCATATAAGTGACACATACATAGCCTTTATCTATCAAATAGGATTTTAACTAGCCAAAGCATCACGAGCATGGGACATGCTCGCCTCATTGAAATATTGTATTTATTTTATTATACTATCTCTTGAAGGTTTCTGACAGAACATGGTCCCTCTTTTACTCACAGTAAGGGGTCTCAAACCTTAGGCTGCACGCAGGTCTCTCTCTCTCTCTCAACACAAGTTATACAGAACAGAAACTATAATGTATTTTGGCTATACAGTTCTTCTTAGAACTCACACATTAGTGGGCAACTGTTATCACTGGAAAATCGAACAAGTACAACACGTCATGAAATGCCAAGTAGAAGGATTTACAAGGTTGAGAAACATTAGAGAATCTAGAAAATTCAACTTTCTCTAAGGTCAAGAGGAAAAATTATCAAATTGGGCATAGAGAACATAGTCAAAGTGTGCTCCACGCACATTTTTCTTCTATAGTAGAGCTGGTCTCCATGACTTTCCCTCAATAAGCTGTGTGGTTCGGAGTATGGTTGAAGGTCACCATCTGGGACCACTTGGCACACTTCAGGAAAATATTCTCCACTTGAGGTCGCCCAAGGACAACTGCCTAGAGCCACCTTGAGACCTCAAGTGAGCACAAAATGGAATCAACCACCACTCTTGGGTCACTATTGATAATTGTACCAAGAGAGGGAAGAAGATTTTAATTTTTCCTATAAAATGACACCTTGAGAAAAACAATTCATAACATATTATTATGCTGGCAAAATTTCCCATGAGAAAACCAGTAGTGTGTTGTCCAAGCAACAATAGAGTGAAGGGATTCAGTTGTTGGCCATCCAACATCTCAACTCCAAAGGAGAAGTGCACCAAATGTTTGACATCCATCACTCGTTCGAGGAGAAGAGAGAGGCCTGCAGACAACTTAAGTAGAGAGCCCTCCTTGCTTTGGGTATTAGAGCTCCATAGCTCTAAGTAATCACTCCAAGTGTAACATTTTACAACATATTTAACACCAGTAGCTAATAAGAGGGGATTCGTTCTCCGTTAGGGTTATTAGCTCGTTTATTCTAATGAGATTGTGTTTATGTGTAAATGTTGTTTTGTTTCCTCTTCTTATTTGTAGCATTTTATGTTCCATAAACTAGTTTTTCTACATGTTATGATGTTTCCACTAACCATCTAACAAACTCTTTTTGCTGTGTGACCATTTCCTGTAGGTTAGAAATCACTCCTATCAAGAACCACTATTTTTCATACACTTGTGTACTAAACACACCAACACAGCCATCTCGAGGGTATCCCATGCTTACTTGGACTTCGTTGTTGCTGCAATCCTTGGAAAGATATTTCCATGAAATGCTTGAAAAATGTAGAAGAGGGATTTTGAGTCATTCTTCCTGTTGTCTCTCAACAAATATTTTTTTTCTTGTGTCAAAGAATTGTATGCTACTGCATCTGTTGGTTCTTGGAAACCATTCTCCACTAATTCTGAGATGTGTTGGGAAGAAAATAGTGCTTTCATTCTTATAGACCAATAATTGTAATTTTTTTTATTAAATTGATGTATTTGTGGATTAATGAAGTTTGTGTTTGTCGCTGCCATTTTCATTGTATAAGAAAAAGCTTTCTCCATGCTAATAAATATGTTGCAAACAAAATTCTTTCAAAAACAACTTTTAACTCGTAAAAACACTTGCTCTTACCGTGAAAAATTTTTCACCAGCTCTAATATCATGTTAAAAAATATGAGACAGGGGAATTTTTCCTCAACACATAAAATTGCAGAAATATCTTAATCGAAGCAATACAGTCGAAGAGATTAAATCACATGAGACTTAATTTTAATATAGAGTGGCGGAGATTAAAACATCTTGAATTGCACAACTATAATGGAGCAAAGAAAATCAAACAAATTTACTCAAATAGAGTAGAAGAAAGTAGTTGCGGTAAAACTAAGATGTGGAAATGTCCATAAACATATCGCAACTAAAAATACTTTATATTATGATTCCAAAACACAAGAAGTAATCCAACCTTACTAAGATTTACATTCACCAGGAGAACAAAGGTTTTGCGGTAAAATTCAGATGTGAAAATTTCCATAAATATAATGCAAATCATAATACTTTATATTATGATTCCAAAACACAAGAAGTAATTCATATGGAGGATGCAACGGTAAAATAAGAGTTCTTACTGAGATTTACATTCACCAGGAGTTGCGGAATAACTTACTGTAAAACATGTAACTATTTGTTTTCATGCGCCCACCAAAATTTGCTCCACAATTTTCTTCTCTTCTCTTGTCTTCACAAACTTACATCTGCCACTATGCATCATTTGTATATCAAAACATACATTTTCAACACATTAATTTCATGACAGAGTCAAAAATTAATACAGAACATGAGCGATTATACAAAAATTATTTTCTATGTGACAGAGTTAATATTTCATCTTCAAAGCCCTAGAACTAATTCATAAAGGAAATCATGCAGGAAAAGAAAAAGACATTTCAAAGTAAACACACTGCAGAAAAAATAAATGCAAATCTATAAAAGACAACTGAAAAGCATAAAATGATTCTATTCCAACTACTTAAATATGTTCTTAAAATGATGCTTTAAATCTGTACTTAAAATTTTAAAATTTAAAATGCTTCCTAAAAATGATGCAAGTACTGTTGCTGGAAAGAAATCACAAGCGTATGGAAATATTCAATTCAATTTCTAAATTATTAAGCGAGAATATCATCAAGATTATTTTTTGGACATTTACTTATATTAATCTTGGTATTAAGCTATGGTTAATGGATATTGTTTTCTTGATTCCAATATCAACTTCATGCAATGATCTAAATTGTTTATAAGTGCCAAACAATATAAATGTCAAATTAAATACAACCCTTGATGATTTTATATCATGATTATTCCCGTTTAAAATCCCTGTAACTTTAATATATATTTTGTTATAAAATAACTTGGAATTGAGAAAAATAAGCACTTGCTATCTCTACTCTAGTTGCTGGAAAAAAAAATTAACACTATGTTTAAACTCACTAATCAAACCTATGTAACTAAACAAAATACATAAAAAGGTATCATGAGATGACAGAGTTTTAAGCACGCCACACGATTTAGGAAATAAAACACACGACTCAGAAAACACAAGAAAACCTATAGTTGCAACGAAATAAATCATTCTAGTAGTCGACTGAAAAAATCCTAGAAATCTAGACAATGAGCTAATTGATGGGCCCAATCTCCCAGCTCAATATACCTGAAAAGAAACTGCATTAATAAAAAAACCCAGAAATTCAAGACAACCTTTAAATGTAATTAAATGTAGAATCACATTATAGAAATCAAATTACAAAAATGTTTAATTAAATCAAATGATACAGATTTTATGTAGAGCTCCAATCCATAGTCAAGCATTTTTCTGCAATCCCCGATATACCCCTATTCTATACGATGCCAACTCTACCTCTCTTCTCCTACACAGTGCTTCTTTATACTACATTACTACCCTTTATTAATGTGCAATGCTCTCCTATATAGCAGCAATGTTGCTCTTAATTAAATGGGTCAATTATTACATAGGTTATAAATTTAGGATACAAATCAATTAAAATCTGAACAAGAAGATTCACTTCCAATTCGAGCCGGTAAAATCTTGGCTTCTGGAGGTAATTTGATCTTCGTATTACTAGGAGAAGTTATGCATCGTTGGCAAGCAACGTAATACAAGGTAGTAATGGGATTCAAGGTGATTCCCTTAAACGTAAGCAAGATCTGGATCAATACCAACCGTGTAGCCTCAAACGCATAGACTATTACATCTTTCTGGGTTGAACTTCAACAGATCATGATAAACATGAGGACTAAGGTGCACATTACTCAGCCATACTTGTGTCTTCCAACCCTTTGGAATTGTAAAACCATTGAATCCAACATCATCTACAGGCTCTCTGAAAACCATGGGCGAAATGTTCACTAACCATAGGCTTTCGTCAAGGACCTTCCGAAGGTAATGAATTTCTTGCAGCTCTGAGAAACTCATGCACATTTGCCTATCTATCCTTCTCTTCAAAATATTTTCCGATTCAGCCTTTGCTTTCACATAGATTCCATGATGTTTTAGTAGAAATAATGGTTCAAAACTTCAACATTTAGTCAAAACCAAAATTGATACTGGTTTTAATTGTTTTCTCAGTCGTTCTGAAAGAAAATCCAGTAATGAATTCAACAATATTTTTATGCTATGGCACTGATCTGAAACAAAATCAGGTGTTGATGTTGAATCAAATCTCTTTGCTAGTTTCAAGAATAGGGTCTCACGTTGAATTTGACTCGTTTATCAAGATATGCCTAGGATTTTCAGTTCTGGCTCCTAAGATGTGTGCATGTTCACTTCATAGAAACTTGGCAGATGCAACCATGTTTGTCAATGCATGAACAACTTCATCATACTTCTTGTTTTCAAACCATGATGAAAACACAACCTGGATTTTTTTAATTTTTATATAAATTGGCCCCAAAAAGCTTTCCATATCTCCCAACCGTAGGGAATCTTAGAAAATTCTTTTAGGTGTAATAAATTTTCTATACTGGGACCAAAACCCATGCTCCATAATTTCTTCATTCTCCTTCAACTGCACCTAAATCGAGACGGAACTTGATAGTTTGAAATTTGTTGTAAATCTTGGTAAATTTGTTAATTTCCTTGAGACCGACATGAGTGCCTTGGGTGCAATCCAAGTTATGAAAATGTATTATAATGTCATTTTTTACAATATCCTCTTTCGGTTTCTCCGGAATCGTGCCTAAAGTGTCAAGCCCTAAATTACACATTTCGGTACTCTACTGACTTGTGAAAAAATTTGGCAATGAAACTCTGCGAAAATTAATCTAGGATTTTAGGGTATGAACGGTGATATTGCATGATGCTTCTTTTGTACATGCAGTGAATATGTACTCAAATGTGTCTATGCTTTTGTGCATGAGATGGATCCATATTCAAAGGCGTTTCAAGGAGCATTTTTGCACTGCTAGTGCAATGACCTATTCACATGCCACATGTGGTCTCCCGTAATTCATGATTGCTACGTTGAATATTATGTGGGGAGGACACTTGAACCACTTTGGGATTCTAGGATCTATCCCTCACGAATCGGAGAGGGATCTCTCAGTGATAAGTGCAAGGTGATTTATATTTAAATCTTTTGGGTATGATATTAGGCTAGTTATTAAGAACAAGGGTTTTTTGTTTGGATGGTTGAGCATGATTTTTTAGTTGAGTGGAAAGTCCTAAAATGAAAGACTTTCAAAGGTGTGAAGCTGCGAGCAATCAAAACAAGCTTTGGCTGATAGGATAGATATGACGTTGGTTTTTAGTCCATTGGGCTATGGAGTCATAAAAGGGTTTAATTGTGCAACAATTTCAAGAGTGGTCCAAGGGGCAAGTCATCTATATCACAAGATATTTGAGATAAAATGATGGAATGGAACAATAAAAGTGTTTAAGGGGTGGAAACAGACAATAATTTCAACTAGGATTTATCAGTTTTTCCAAACAAGAAAAGCCTTTTAAGTAACTGTTTAAAACCAACCAAAGGACAGGGCTAACCATAGACTTCTTTGGACAAGTTTGTATTAAATCCAACTCAACAGACAAACAATCCAGTAATCCACATAATTAATTTCAGAAGGGATGAAAACAAATAAGAAAAACAAAGTGCAGCGTAAGATTAGACAAGATACTTTTAAATCTAGACTGCTTTCAGCATACTCTTAGAGAAACTTTCAAAATTACCTCTGGAGAAAGAAGCTAGAAAACAGGGCAAACCATCACTTTTCTAGTCTAACTTTACTAAGCATATAATGAAAATAACATTCAAGAACAATGTTTATGTTTAGACAGTAGGACGAGGGAATGCTAGCATTCCTAACTGCTTAGACTGTATTGAATCATTCTTAAATAAACAATTTGGAGGAAAACATTGAGATAAAGCTTATCAGTCAGAGAAGGGTACTGTAAACAGTAAATCCTAACTCTATGCTTGCTGTTCTTTATCAGAGAATAATGGACAAAATGGCATACATGAAAGGAAAACAATAACACAGAAAGAAGCACTTCACTAGTGATATAGACCAGGATCCCAAGAATCAGCTTGTATATTGATGTCAATCCAGTTACATTCTTCAAGTCCAATGTTTCAGTTCAGCAATCATCTTCACTTCTCAGCCTAACTTATTTGATTACAAATAGAGCTTCAAGAGCCTTTAAACACTATTTACATGTAGAAGTTTCAAGTACAAGTATATTTCAAAGTTCTGCAACCAACCCTTTACAATGAGCTCCTCAAGAAGATTTTATAGGAAAATGAGGAGGTCGAATGAGATAAAAGATCTTCTAAGTTCAATTAATATAGTTAATGCTTCTCGGCCTTTGAGGGGCTCAAAGGAGAAGTTTACAGATATTTCCTTTGTATTAATTGTTTTACATTAAGTATTAAGCTTGCTGGAAGATTTTGTTGACTTTAAGGCTCTATCTCATGTTGTAATAACTCTGTTGATATTTTAGCAATAAGTCTCTTTGGCTCGAAATAACTGTTGATTTGTATTGGGGCAAAAATCTTCTATTTGGAAAATAAATCTACCTCTGTTGAATGCTTTGAGACTACAGGTGGCCTTTCAGTAGTTGAGAGGATTCAATTGGCCTCTGATGTGGCAGTGGAGGCTATCTTGGACTGATAGATATTATTGTTCGACCTAAAATATGGCTAATCTACTTCTAGTTTGTGTGTTAGGCATAATTAGGCCTAAATTTTGTCTTCTGTTCCTTGAATTGGGTTTAATTTAGTGGATTAGGCTTTTAATTGTCGATTTTAGCTGTAATCCACCAAAACTGTAATTCAACCTTCAATTCTTCATCTCTAGTTTGATTTGATCTTCAACTCTGATACTCTCTGTTTTAATTTTAATTTTTTGCTATGTCTTGTCGATGTGCAGGTGGTACAGGGCTTTTATAATGTTATCAGTGCTCATGAGGCACTGATAAAATGTGGTGTCAAACCCTGTAGATGGATACTCTTTGATAAATGAAAGCCTGGAGGATCGTCATCCTCAGCTTTTATTTTCTTTTAAAATCATATGAAAAACCTTTAAAACCTGCATAAAACCAAGAAACAATTAAGAAATCCTATGTACTTGGTAAGCTGGCTCAGAGGCTTGGGCTTGGATCGTGACCATTGGATGAAAGCATCAACGGTGGAGAGATTTTTTCGCGAGGTAAAAAAAGGAGAGCGGTTGGAGCAAATGGTGGAGAGATTAAGTTAGAGTTTGTTGATCTTGCGGTCATGGGTAAAACTAAATATAATAATATAATGTGACGAGGTCGGGATTCAGTATCATAGGCAAAAAATGCGAAGAAATGGGGTTAAAACCTTAATCGAAAGTGAAAAAGGCAAGAAGGAAAATTGGGGTTTAAAAGAGCCAGTTACGGCGCGTTAGATCATATTGGCCTCGAGAGATCAATGGATGTGGTTGATCGCGAAAAAATCCCCGCGGTGTATCAGGTGGAGAAGTAATGTAATGTCTAGATTGAATCGGAGAAACAACGATAAAATGCAATGAAAATGGGGAAAGTGGTTTCGGCTTGGGAAACCAATGGTATCGCGCAACAAAAAGGCAGATGGGAGGTTTTAACTTTTCAAATGCGATATGCGTTATCAGGAAATACATGGCATTTAAAAACTGCCCATATCGCGTGATTTAAAATCATTAACCTCCGAGCATGAATTTACGCGAAAATGCGCGTCAGCTATTAGATCTGGGACCTCAGATCGAACGGTGGGGAGTGAGCGCGATATTGATAAAATGCTCGGGTAGAACAAGGTGGGGGCAGGGAAAGGTGGTTTTAATCTGAGCCGTTGGATCAGAGATTGGATGGCTAAGATTAAATTTGGAGGAAGGCAGGACCCACATGAGTCGGGCCTATCACGCTTATTATGAGCCGTTGGATGAAACGGATCAACGGTGGAGATTTGATCTGGGGTTGAATAGAAAAGATACATGAGGTAGAAAAAGGGTTGATATGGGTCGTTGATCTGCAGAGATCAACGGCGGAGATCGGCCGGAAAAACATTATAAAGCGGGGCTGCATAATTTTAACAAAGGTCGAGGGGTGCGATCTGGACCGTCGGATCTTGACACGTGGATGAACCAGATGCAATCGGAGGATTGTGATCAGCGAGGGCATAGACAGAGGAGTGCTGATGCGATTAGACGTGGACCGCTGATCTACATATTAGATCGACGGTGGGAAATGAATCGGGAGATCGCCAATCAGAGGTTGCGAATAAAATATTAAGTGCGCCCAATGAAATCTCCCGATGCAAGATTGTGTAGACCATCCGATTGGTTAAAAATCAATGGCGGAGGTTCGGTTCGACCATTGAATTGGCAGGTCCCTTTATAATATGAAAAATCAAAATTTTAATGGAATACAAAGGTTTTTGGCTTCGGGGCAGGGTTTTATATAAGGTTTGGTGCTTGATTGCGGGGCCTTTGGATATATGAACAAGCGAAAGGGACTGGGGTTTTATATGCAAGGGTGCCAATCGGAATCGAAATGATGGAGGGGCCTTTTCAATCTACCCATTAAAAAATCTCCGATGCGAGATCCTGTTGACCGTCGATCGGCCTTTTAGATCGACGGTCCTTTTTATTAAAAAAATTGAACCAGCGGGTTTAATACAAACATAGGAAAAGGTGGGTTTTATGAATTTACAAAGGAAAATATGATCGGGAAAGGTTTATATAATGTTTTAAGCACTCGATAAAACTCACAGTTATGCGAATAAAGCAAAGGATTGGGGCTTATATAAAAAGGGCCAATCGCATTGGAGGTTTCATAAAAGCCAAAAGACTTGCGCTCTCCGATTGTTCCGATGCGATAAGCGCCAGTGGGTTTATCACTTGGTTCTAACACTAGGGCATATGGAGGGGAAGTGGTTTAGGGCTTAGCCCAAAGGGGCTTAGGCCCAAAGTAAAAAAAACTTATTTTTTATGAATTTTTCAAGGTTTTTAAATGGATTTGGGGGTTTTAGTAAGGTTCAAAAAGGATTTTCAAACATTATAAAAGGGATTTCAATGAAGGGAAAATGGGAAATAATGAAAAATAGAGGAATTTATGGGAAAAAAGGGGATAAAATGGAGGTTAATTTTGAAGTGGAAGGAGGGTTAAAATGAGGGAAAAATGGGGATATTGCAGCAGTCTTTTCTTCATGAAAACAACAGAATTTCAGAATCAAGAGGGGAAACAACAGTGAAGATTTAACCAAAGGACATGATGTCTTCATAAGACTTCAAGAGATAACAATTTTTGGCAATAAAACTTGTTTCTTAAAGGCTTAAAAAATGATTTAGCCACCATTTGATATGACAAATTTTATAGGTGGCTAACACCAAGAAGACATATTATTAATGATATTATTACAGAAAACACTCTTCAAATTAATTAACAAGAAGAATTCATAATTGAATAGCTATTGCCTATGAATTCCTCTAATCATCAACTTAAAAGGACAAAAACTTGAAGTACAATCATATAATTATTTGATAAAAACTGTAAAAATTTGGGCAAAAATGCAACTCAACATTGACCATATGCTCTTGTCAAACACGAATTAAATTTCAATTTTCCTTTTAATTTATTTATTGCTACAGAATGGGTAATTGTCCTCCTATTCAAAACTCCATTTAAACAACGTCATTGCATACAAACTAAATCTGCAACTTACAAAATATTTACTTGAAATATAATTGCTGTGAGAAAATTTAAAGCAATAGTTGAGATTAATTTTCCAAGAGAAAGTCACTTCTCGATACTCTGTTTCGAAGGTCGAGGAAATCGTAAAGGAATATGTTGATCAAATTCGAACCAGATATTCGCTCTCACAACTCAAGAAAATCGCAAACAACTTTGCAGAAAAAATGGGAAAAGGCGATTTTGGTGTGGTTTATAAACGAAAGTTTCAGAACGACACTCTAGTGGCCGTTAAGCTTCTGGATAGGCATCGACACGAGTAGAGCACCGACTTCATTAACGAAATAGCCACCATTTGGCGTCTCCATCACGTCAATTTGGTTTCTCTGTTGGGGTATTGTTTTGAAAGCTTTATAGGCGCATTGTTATATGAATTCAGGGCTAATGGTTCTCTAGACAAAATTATATTTACAGGAAAGGAGAAGTAGAGTGTGTTAAGGTGGGAAAATTTGTATTCAATAACTTTGTGCACTGCTAGTGGAATTTCATATTTACACCAAGATTGCTAGAAGCACATCATTCACTTCACACCAAACGTTTCTGATTTTGGTCTCGCAAAACTTTGTAGGAAGGGAGACGACCATATCTCAATGACTTCTGCAAAAATTTGTAGGAAGGTATGAGAAGGTTGTTCAAATGCTAGAAGGATATGGAGACGACGTAGTCAATCCTCCCTTGCACTCGAATTCCTCCTCCGTTGAACCTGAACAACCTTTATTGTCTTCCATAGAAGAATCTTCTTCAATTAAAATTAGATTGTAGATTTCTAGGTTACAAATTTGGTTATTTAATCTAGAGTTAGAGAGATCTTGGTTGACATCCAAAGAAATTTCATTTATGCGGGCATAAATAGGTAACTCAGATTGGGTTATTTAAACCATTTTTTTGTTGACATTCAAGGAAATTTCATTTGTGCATGTCTACATAGGTAATAATTGTTGGAGTTAATGCTTACATTCTATATTTGAGAAGTTGGTTTGATGGTTGAGAAATTCTCTTAACCTCTCTCTCTCTAAATTAGGAATAAGTTGGATCTCAGAAACTCTATTTAATAGAGTAATCTAAATGTAATTGGTGTGTGAGTGTGTTTACACATACACCATTTGTGTATAATATATGAGTGTGTTTAGTAATTGTGTTATTTTAGCTATTTCTATCATGGTATCAGAGCGCAGGATCAGAGGCTTGTGTGTTGTGTTGTGAAAAAAATTCCTAAACTGTATTTGTATTAGTTTTATTAAATTTTTTTGGATTGGTCAGGTTGGATTGCAGCCGAGCTTGCATGAAGGCTGAAGCAGCCCGCTGACAAAGTGTGTGGGCTATTATTTCTGCATAATGAGAGCCAAGAGGCAGAATTCGGATCATGAGTGATCGAGCACCGGTGATTTGTTTGTTGTATTTAATTTGGTAGTTTGCAGAGAACTTTGGATGGTGGTTGGAAGCCGAGCAATCTTCACGACAACAGGGCGAGAGAGATTCACGTCAAAAACTCTATACGCTTGAAGAGAAATTTGAACAAAAATTCTGTATCATTGAACAGTTGTTCTGCCGGAATCGTTCCACAGGCATTCTGATTGCAGTCTACATAGCAAGTGTATATCGCAGGGCACACATTCTAGAGGAAAAACTGGTAAAGTAGATCACATGGCGCAATAATGACAAGGAACTTCACATTACCACCAGTGAGGGGAATTCGGAAGGGGTGAAGCAAATATTATTCTGAACGCCATCCGATATGAAGCGGTCATGACTTCTCCCTGTGCCAAACTAAGGCCTTATTTCAAAGTTATGATTCAAAGAGAAACACAAGGTCTGGTCGACGCGACTCCATGTTAGAACGTGGCTTATTCTGAGCTGTGAAAACCTGCATGCGAGAGGATCGAAGTGGCTTCATCCATACATATTCTTAGCCTGGGTTATGTTTCTGAGCAGGCTTCAAACTGAAAATTAGTAGAGTTATTCAAGAGTCATTGCAAACATCTTTAACATTGCAAGGTATAGGGAACGCATCTACAATCACAAGATCCACGTTTATTTTTTTCAGATAGTTTTGTGGCTCTCTTCCAAAGATCTCTCGTCGAGTACACCATAAAAGTTGAGGTCACTACTATAATAAATGCCGCATGGATGGTATGGTATAATTGTGACGAGTAGTTGAAATATTCGTATTATAAATTATTTGTAAATTAAGTGATGAATTTCAAACTAAATAAAAAGTTTATTTTGTAAAACTGATTCTAGATACATTCTGTATCTAGACGACTTCCCTAGATAACTGGCGAGTATAGCGGTTAACACCCATGTATTTCGGTGGATGGGAGCTCGTCCATAGAATGACTAGGAGTTCAGCTATTGCAAATATGCAATCAATTGTGTTTGAAGGTGGCAGTAAGGCTCAATATGGATGGTTATCAAGATAGTATGGCAGTTGCGGATCTAGGGAAGGATCCCTCATTCATTGAAGACGTAGAGTGGTCTTCTAATGAGGTTATGCGACAGATTGGATGTTGTCAAGTAATTGACTTCGGGAGGTTCTTGATTCGGGATTTGAGGAAGCGAACTCGGGAATCCAACTAGAAAACTACACCTTTACGAGGGTTATGAGGCAACTTGATGGAGCATTTACCGATAAACTAAAGAATGATTGATTATTTTGTTATTTATGAGTGATTTCAATAAATTCATGTAATGTAATCATTAAGGGGGGATGTTGGAGTTAATGCTTACATTCTATATTTGAGAAGTTGGTTTGATGGTTGAGAAATTCTCTCAACCTCTCTCTCTCTAAATTAGGAATAAGTTGGATCTCAGAAACTCTATTTAATAGAGTAATCTAAATGTAATTGGTGTGTGAGTGTGTTTACACATACACCATTTATGTATAATATATGAGTGTGTTTAGTAAATGAGTGTTTTTAGTTATTTCTATCAATAACTAGGTCTCTGTTATTACTAATACTCTTTATACGAGTAACGTGTATCATGCTGTCAATGCTGGTGGAAGCCAGGGGTAAATTGGCTTGTGAAATTGCCGAGAAATTTTATCTTCTTGCATGATTTATTTACCTAAGTCTTTCTAAAACTGTCAGAAATTTTATCTTCTTGCATGATTTATTTGATAAATAGAATATAGTTTTTGAAAAAGTTTAAATAGTTTTTCTAAGTTTTTAATATGGGAATTTAGCGAATAACTTTTCTTAAAATTGAAAGTTAGATTTGACCAGATTATTACTCATAAATAAAAGAGTCGACACTATGATGAAATGTCACCATGTGATATACAATTCGTTAAGATTATAACTCAATTAAAAATATAAAATAATCTTCACTATGATGAAATGTCACCATGTGATATACAATTCCTTAAGATTATTACCCAATTAAAAATATTTCATTTATGTGTAAATCTCTTCATATCTTCTATGGACCCGAGTTTCTTCGCAATATTGAGTTGTGTGAGTTGTGCTTTTTACACAATTTTCAATAATTTGTAAATATTTATGTTCTGATTCATACACAGTTATAGTTTTGAATTATTTCTAAACATTTGTTTATTCATATGTTCTATGTAGAATTATCAAATTCGTCTGAATTCAACAAGGAATTCTAAAATTTGATGGGTTTCAAATACGTTACGACATTTTGGTTAACAATATTCTGTAGTTAAAAAATTGTTTAAAAAAAAAGTTTGAGTTAAAAAATTTGCAAAATGGTAAATTTTATCTTTAAAAAATTGCAAAAAGCTTTGGATCACATTATTTATGATATTGTGAGAATTCTTTCGGATGATAGTTATTTCTAGGTCGCGGTGCACTGTAAAACTATGACGATCGCTAGTGTGGAATTCAATTTTGTGTGGAATTCGATTTTGTACAAAATACAGTAGATTGTTTATATTAATTTCTACTTTTGTTAATTTGGAATAAAATTAGGATTTGTTACGGATGTGTTAAGAAAATATTTGATTTTATTTAAAAATTTATTAGTTTCATTTGTTAGTGTTTGTCGTTTCTGCCAGTCACTAGTGATCAAATATTCTCTTACAAAGTTTTGTTAGGATTTTAAAATCAAATTTTTATGGTTTCAATAGGTCTTCAAATAAAAATTTGGTCAGTGACTAGTGTGTCTAGGTGTTATACTACTTTCAAAAATTTCAAGTTTTGGTCATTATCATTACTCATTTTGATGAGTCACCAATGAAATGTCTCCATCACCATCTCAGTCACATCACTGTGGTCATCATTCTGCTCATCATTTCATGAAGTGTCGCCATTAGGATTTAGTGTCAAAATGATTAAAAATGTGTAATTTCACTAATAAATCTAGCAGTGAAGGTGTAGTAATATTGATGAATGTTCAAATAAAGGTTTTGAAGTGTAATTTCATTTCAAATACGAATGTAATATGTTTCTCAAAGGTTCTAAAGCTACAAAGTTTCAAATCAAAAGTGAAAAGACTTGGTGGGGCCACTCAACCACGAAAAGTGAAAAGTGATTTCCAAAGCGACAAAAGACCCAAAAGAGTTTTCATTTGCTCATTCCATCCTCAAGAAACATCTCTTCAACAAGAAAACTCACTCTCACCCACAGAGAAGAAATTCCTTTGCTCAAGAGTGACATTTCTCCTTAGCGTTGCGCTTTTGCTGCACATTCATTGCGTAGGTGCTGCGCACACGCTGTGCTTTTGCTGCACTTTCTCCTGAGCCCTGCACTTTCTCTCTTTTGGGCACAAATCAGCATTGCAGTGGATTTTCCATCAGTTAATAGCTTCGAGTGTATCAATGATAGGTAAGTGGGCCCTCCAAAACATCTCTTCATTTTGTGATTGGAAGAAGAAATTCCCTCTCCTAGGGTTTCTAGTTCATTTTCTTGGTTTCATGTTCATATTGATAAATTGTTGAAAGAAACCCTATGTTTGAAGCTCACTCACCTTCCCTCGCTGATTATACACCTACCTAATCATTTTACCCACCCCTTACTCCTCATTTTCCCTGCTTTCCTACAAACCCTAGCCTAGCCTAGACATTTCTAGGGTAGGACTGCTTTTTGCCTCTTTCGACCCCTTCCCCTTACTCATTCCCTAAAATTTCACTTTCCCCTACTCCCTAACATCTCTCCATACCCCCCTAAATTTTCCCAAAAAATTAGGAAGCCCTCATCACCTTCATCACCCTTCATTCCCAAAATTTACCCAAATCCCCTGTTTTTCCCTTCATTATGTTGAATTCTTAGTTAAACGCCGAGAGGGCGGGGGAGGGGGTGAGTGAATCGATTTTAACACATACATGAGCCTTTTTTAATTTTCCATCAGCTTATTTATAGCTTACTTTTATAACCAACCTTAGTATATGAACAGTCTTAATAAGTTGCAGCAAGTATTAAATTAATGTGACATCAAACTTATTATGAGAGCAGCAAACATTAAGTAGATTTGGTAAATCATCTCAGCACATAGACAACACAGATAGAGACATCAGATATAAATGGAAACCCATAAAGCGAGAAAACCACATCTTATTATTGTTGTGATGCAAAGGCAATCTGCAACTCCCTCTCACCACTGTTTTTCTGCAGGCACCAACCTACAGGAGGCACCAACCTCAATTCTGCAAGCTACAACTTGCAAGGAAGCTCCAACTCCCTTCAATTTTCTGCAGGCACCAACCTACAGGAGGCTCCAACCTCAGTCAGCTACAACTGATAGCTATCAAGCTTCAACTTGATAGGGAAGCTCCAACTTCCTCAATTTATCAAACGGAATGTTTGTTGATTTACCTCAGATATCAGCTTTGTTCTGTAGCATCTCTTTATGCTCTTCTCTTCCTTATCTTCTCTGCCTCAATCTTCTATACTCTGCATTCTCTATTTTTTCTCTCTCTAACCCCCTGTGCATGTCAAGATTATATTATTTATAAATATTTTCTTGTGACTGTCTGTATTCCTCAAGGAATTCGAAATGGATAGCCATACCTCTTAGTCTTCTACCTTCTCATTTCTTTTCCAGCTCACTCATAAAATATAATTGTAGGTACCAATTTAACATTAGAGTGGGATATTTGTTCTCTTCCGGAGACTTGCCAATGCATCACAACAATATAAATTAAAATCATTTACATTCAATTACAATGAAAACTCCAGCTCACTCATTCAGCCTTTTGGATCACTGTGCATTTGTCTTTTCTTTGACTGTGTCTGTCTTTTTCAACTCTGCTTGCTCTTCTATCCTCTGTCGTGGTGTAACTATTGTTCTTAGTCTCATCTTTTGGATGGACCCCACATGCCAGCTATACTCCGCTCAATGAAGTTTGACCAACACATTCATCAGCACTTATAATTAAGTTTAAGTCCTCGGGCCCACAGTATTACCTTTGTGCTACAGCTTTGAATAGGCATGCCTTTCTTCAAACAAGCTCAATCTTGGTTATAATATAACCCAATGCACACCTTAACCTCCGACCTTGGCTTCTATAAGCTTTATTTAGGATCAATATAATGATATCTCATGGTGTTTCTTTCAACGTAACATATCAATATATTATACGTGTTCCGACCCAACGCTATATGGTATCCTTGACTTTAGGTTTACACCCAAACACATCCTTATAACAAATCTATGGCACATTGATCATCGGAGGCATTCATTCAAGTCTTTCTTTGGTTATCAACTCTGCCAACACATTCCAATCATAATATATATCAACATACATTACGTTCTTCGTTCGAATGTTTACGAAATAGTCAGTAAGCCTTAGACTTCATCAACACCCATTAAAATTATAAACCTCAGGCCCACTTGCCAAACTTTTCTTATTCCCGATGCGATGACTCGCTTCTGAATACTTCCGATTGTGATAGTTTTGATGCGATTAATCGCAATCGCAGCTCTCAATAGTATGTTCCGATGTCCTGCTTTTACTCCGATGTGATTGACCACTGTTCATTTAAATGTGCCGATGCGATTAGACCAGAACTCAAACCTATAAAGTCACAGTTTATACGCCCATCGGGTCCAGAACTCAATCGCAATCCCAATTGCATTTGCATGTTCCGATATTCTTATGCTCCAATGCTCTGATGTGATTGGGTGAGGGTCCCACTAGCTATCAAATCTCCGAAACTCAAACATATATGAATCGTTGTTTAAACCATATCGGGTTCGGAACTTCAATCGCAATCACAACTTCTATTGTCATGCTTCGCTGCCACACTTTTCTCCAATGCAATGTAACACTGTTTGCCGAAACTCAAACATATATCAATCATGGCTTATAAACCCATCGGGTCCGGAACCCAATCGCAATTGAAACTTGTTGTTAACCTGTTCCGCTGTCAATTTTCCGATGCGATTGGGAAAGGATCCCACCATATAAGGCTTTGTTACCTTTGGTTCTTTTGATCTCGAGCTCAATAATATGATACATATGCCTTGTATTATACCTTTGGTCCCTTGTCCATAAAGCGCTCCATATAAATTTATATATATATGCTTTGGACCTTTGTGTATAAGGCGCAATATATGTAACGCACTGCATATATATAAGCTTCCGCTTCCGCCTTTATTGTATCCTCCAGCTGGGGTAATGATTCTCGGAATTTATGTTTATGTATCCTCCAGCTTGGGTAACGATTCTCGGAATTTTATGTAGGGGGGTTCCCACACTACATATAATGTTCTCCGTCAATATTATATTAAGTCTTTGGATCAGACTTAAGCCCAGCACAAATATATGTAGTAATATAACCTTTCGGGTTCCTTTTCAATGAAGACTGTCCCGCCTTCGTTATATACAAATTCATGTGAGCTCTGTTAAAAGGTTTATTTCTTATTTCTTCAGCGCTTCAATATATGAAGCCTGCTTCATTCTTACGTTAATTCGACGCTGATCATTTCACTGTTTGATAACGGCTCTGCCTCTGCCTTTGCCTCTGCTGCTCGACCATTTCATCTCTGCCTCTGCCTTTGCCTCTGCTACTTGACCATTTCATCTCTGCCTCTGCCTTCGTTGTTCCTCTGCCTCTACTGCTTGACCGTTTCATCTCTTCCTCTGTATTCGCTGCCTCTGCCTTTGCCTCTGCTGCTCGACCTCTGCCTCCACTGCTCTCTGTAAATGTTACCTACTGTCTTCTGCTGTTGTCCTTTGCCTGTCTCTGCATCTACTGCTTTCTTTGCCATCAATGACAACATTTCCAATAGTCTCCCCCTTTGGCATTGATGGCAATACACTTTCTCTGTTTGCCTTTTAGGATCCTTTCTCCTGTTGCTTGCTCTTCCTCCCCCATGACATCAATGGCAAGGGGTTGCACATCTCTTAGTGTAAATTATGTCCTTTAATCCTTTGATCCTGAGGACCTATTTCATGCTTCCTTTGCTGGTTGATCTCCCCCTCGAATGATATTTTCGTTTATGTTCTCCCCCTGAAACTGTGCTTTCTCTTCATATCAGAGAGTAGCATCTACAGATACTACCCCTAGTCTATCTCTCAAATATTCAAATGGTTCTCTAGCAAGAGGTTTGGTAAATATATCTACTGTCTGTTCTTTTGTTGGTACATACTCCAGTTTTACTATCTTCTGAGCCACTTGTTCTCGAAGAAAATGATACTTGATTGGGATATGTTTAGTTTTTGAGTGAAGCACAGGATTTTTAGATATACTTATAGCACTTGTATTATCACATTTTATTGAGATAGGTTCATCAATGCTTACCTTCATGTCTTGGAGGGTTTGCTTCATCCACATGACTTGTGTACAACATGTTGTTGCTGCTATATATTCTGCTTCTGCTGTAGATAGAGAGATAGATGTTTGTTTCTTGCTTAACCATGCCACCAGACTTTCTCCTAAATAGAATGCACCTCCACTTGTGCTTTTCCTATCATCCACACAGCTGGCCCAATCTGCATCTGTGTATGCTGTCAAATTGAAGCTTTTCCCTTTAGGATACCAAAGTCCATACTGATTTGTCCCTTGTAGATATCTAAATATTCTTTTGACTGCCAGAAGGTGGTTTTGTTTAGGTGCTGCTTGATATCTAGCCACTAGTCCTACTGCTAGCATGATGTCTGGTCTTGATGCTGTCAGATACAACAGACTTCCTATCATGGATCTGTAGAGTTTTTGATCTATATCTACAGACCCATCATCAACACACAGCTTGCATCCCGTGATCATGGGAGTTGACACAGGTTTGCAGTCCTCCATTTTGAACTTTTTCAACATTTCTTTTAAGTATTTTTCCTGTGAGATGAATGTGCCTGTGTTCTTTTGCTGAATTTGAAGTCCTAAGTAGAAGCTGAGTTCTCCAATCATGGACATCTCAAACTCTGATTTCATCTCCTCAGCAAACCCTTTTGCAAGTTCATCTCTGTTGCTTCCAAACATAATGTCATCGACATATACTACAACAATCAGGAGTTCATTTTCATGGGATTTTATGTATAGATTGTTGTCTACTCCACCTCTCTTAAAGCCTTTTTTTTGCAAATATTTATCCAGTCTTGAGTACCAAGCACGAGGAGCCTGTTTCAGTCCATATAGAGCCTTCTTCAGTCTGCACACATAGTCTTCTTTGTCTGTTAAAGAGAAACCTTCTGGTTGTTCCATGTAGACTTCTTCTTCTAGATCTCCATTCAGAAAAGCAGATTTTACATCCATTTGATATACCTTGAAGTCTTGATAGCATGCAAAGGCCAGAAACATTCTGATGGCTTCCATTCTGGCTACAGGGGCAAATTTTTCATCGAAATCAAGTCCTTCGATTTGTGAATATCCTTTGTAGACAAGTCTGGCTTTATTCCTGATTACCTGTCCTTCCTCATTCATTTTATTTTTGAATACCCATTTTGAGCCTATGACATTTTTCTCAGTGGGTCTAGGAACTAGTTCCCAGGTATTGTTTTTCTCAATTTGGTCTAATTCTTCATTCATAGAATTCACCCAATACTTGTCCTTGCTGGCTTCTTCAAATCTCTTTGGCTCTATTTGTGATAACATGGCTATGTATACCTCTTCTGTCTGTTCAGTTAGCTGCCTTCTTGTCTGGACCCCTACTTTCTTGTCTCCTATGATATGATCTTCAGGATGATTCTTCTGAGTGTATCTTGAGGGGGCTTTCGAGCTCAGCTCTGCATCTTCTGTTGTCTTGCTTGTTTCATCATCATTTTGGTTTTCTTCTTCATGGTTTTCTGATGGACTGCAGCGGTCTGTATCTCTTGTATTGTTTGGAAGTTCTTCATCAAATCTCACATCAATACTTTCTACTATTTTTCGAAGAGTCTTTTTGTAGCACCTGTACCCTTTACTTTTGGAAGCATATCCTAGAAAAATCCCTTCATCTGCTCTTGCATCAAATTTCCCAAGATTTTCATCATTATTCTTTATATAACACTTGCTTCCAAAAATTCTAAAATGTTTGATTGAAGTTGGCTTTCCATGCCATAGTTCATAGGGAGTCTTGTCACTGCTTGGCCTTAAGTGAGCTTTATTAAGGATATGTACTGCTGTGTGCACTGCTTCTACCCAGAAGGTTTGAGCAATATTATTCTCTTGCATCATGGCTCTGGCAATTTGTTGAACAGATCTGTTTTGTCTCTCTGCTACTCCATTCTGCTGAGGTGTCCCTACAATAGTAAATTGTTGTTTTATGCCATATTCATTGCATAGATCTGCAAAGTCATAATCTGTGAATTCACCTCCTCTGTCCGATCTGATGCATTTTAGCTTGCATCCTGTCTGATTTTCTGCTAATGCTTTGAATATTTTGAATTTGTCCAGAGCTTTCGATTTATTCTTGAGAAATGCAACCCATGTCATTCTGGAGAAATCATCTATTATCAGCATGAAGTAGGATTCTCCACTTGGTGTTTTAGTTCTTGCAGGTCCACACAGATCCATGTGCACAAGCTGGAGTGGTATTCTTGTTGATAACTCATCTTTGGCCTTAAAGGATGTGCGGGTCTGTTTACCCAATTGACAACATTTGCATATGGTATTAGAAGGCATTTTTATTTCTGGCATGTCTCTGACCGCTTTCTTCTTGCTCAGTCTGATGATATGATCGAAGTTGAGATGTCCCAATCTCCTATGCCATAACCATGACTCCTCAAGTTTGCTAAGATGGCATGCTTCATCTTCCTCTTTCATGATGTAAACATTGCTCTCTGTTCGAACACCTTTGAGCAGAGTCTTACCTGTGGTGCTTGATTTGACTTCACAGTCTTATGCTCTGAAAAGAACTTCACAGCCTTTATCACACATTTGACTGACACTTAGCAAATTTTCTTTCAGCCCATCTACAAATAGTACATCTTGGGCCTTACCTCTGCCATTATCTAAGCTGACTGAGCCCTTTCCCTTGATTTTTCTTGATTTATCATTGCCAAAAGTAACATTACCAGTTTTCTTTTCATCAAAAGTTATAAATTTTCTCCTGTCTCCAGTCATATGTTTTGAGCAGCCACTGTCTAGATACCATTGGCTTTTCAGATCTTGAGCAGTTAGAGCTAGGTCACACTTATTCTCCTTCTTTTTCCACTGGAGGCATCCTTTTGTTTGGTATCTTTTGTGAGATGATGAATCACATCCTTTTAGAGGACATTTGGAAGGCATATGTCCAACTTGATTGCATATACAACATTTGATCATATTTTTTGCAGAATTGTGAGTATGAACAAAATTTCTTTGATTCATAAACCTCCTTGAGGTGTTGAACATCAATATTTGTCCATACTTTCTACATTCAATAATTTTATGGCCAAATTCCTTACAATAAAAATAGTAACCATAGAAATTATTTGCATACCTGATGTAAGGTTGTCTTCTCCATTTGTTTGCTTGAGACAGTCTCTTCACTGTTTGCATCTTTTGCTGGTTTGAACCACTCCTCCTTGCATGACAGTATGCAGCAATGTGTCCCAGCTTGTGGCAGACATAACAGGTGGCATTTTTCATAGAAGGGAAGAATCTCCTTTGATGGCTTCCAAATTTGACATACTCAGGGGTATATGAATCTTTTTCTGTTGTTTGAGTATTTCTTTCATTCTTTGTTATTAGAGGATTTTTCTGGGTTCTGTCTCCCTCCTTACAAGTTTCTTCTTTTGTAGGAATTATTTGAGCTGCTTCATCATCCTTCTTTTCTTTTACAAAAATAATCTCTTTGTTTTCCTTTTCTTTGCTTTTACTTGATTCTCCTTCATAGCCTATTCCGGTTTTTATCATAGGAGATCTTTGAGCAACCAGAATTTCATTCAACTTACTAGAGCTTGTTGTTTGAGAAGAATTTATAGCCACTTTCCTTTGAGCATTTTCTAATTTCTTCCTGAGACATACTACTTCTTCTTCCAACTTCTCTTGTTCCTGAGTTTTCTCCTTGATTTGCTTAAGTAACATGTCCTCTATCTTCTTGGCTTCTTCAAGCTCTATCTTTAGCTGCATAAGGACTTCTGAATTCTATTCTTCTCGTACATACTTGAGGAGAATGTCCTTTTGTTTTCTGCATTTCAGCTTGAGTCTATCAATCTCTTCCAGAGCACTTCTTAGCTCCCCCTCAAGGTCGACTTCACCTTCTTCTTCTTCATCTTCTAGCAGGAGACCTTCAAGTTCTTCTATGGCCATCAATAAAAATTTAGAGGTTCCTTCTTCACTTGAAGGTTCATCTGAGTCTTCAGATGCACTGCTGTCTTGTTGAGCATAGAAGGATTTTCTGCTGAACTTCTTTCCTTTCTGCCAGTTTTTTGATGTATTTTTCTCTGATTCTTGAGCTTGATTCCTTACTTTCTTGTGAGGACACTTAGTAGCATAGTGTCCAAATCTTCCATAGTTAAAAAATTTGAAGGGAATTTTACCTTTGTATTTACCTTAGCCTCTATCCAGTTTCTTGACAAATTTAGCCTCTTCTTCATCCGAGCAAGAGCATATGTCTTCCTTTTCTTCTTTCTTCTTTTCTGTTTTAAAGGCTACCTCCCTCATACTTGGCTTCTTCCGTGGGAGCCTCATCTCATATGCTGTTAGATTTCCAAGTAGCTGGTTCATGGTCAAGGTTTCCCAATCAGATTTTTCTTCTATTGCAGATACCTTGGGGTTAAAACTGGGTGGAAGAGATCTTAGAATCTTTTGTACAATTACAACTTCTTTTATGGTTTCTCTTAGAGCCTTCATGTTATTTACTATTTCTGCAACCCTTAGAAAGAAGCTAGCAATGTCTTCATCATCATTCATTTTTAGGTTCTCAAACTGGGCTCTATAGACTTGAAGTTTGGCAGTCTTTACCTTCTTGTCTCCCTCATGGATATTCTCTAGGGTATCCCACATCTCTTTGGCAGTGTCTTTGTGCATTACTTTGATAAACTCTGCCTCACACAATCCATTTAAGATGGCATTCATGGCTTTTGCATTAGCTACAAAATCTTGTTTTGTTTCTTTCTCTGAGTCAGTTTCCTTTGGGGCATATCCTAATTCCACAGCATCCCAAACTTCTATTCCTAGAGACATTATGTATGTCCTCATTCTGATTTTCCAGAAGGCATAATTTACACCAGTGAAAAAAGGGGCTTTATTGGTTGAGCATCCTTCTTTACTTGTCATCCTGGGAACCTAGGACCTCCTTTCAGTTGTTAAACTGATGCAAAAGGAACCTGCTCTGATACCAATTGTTGAATTCTTAGTTAAACTGAGAGGGGGGGGGTGAATTAGTTTAACACATACATGAGCCTTTTTAAAAATTTTCATCAGCTTATTTACAACTTACTTTTATAACCAACCTTAGTATATGAACAATCTTAGTAAGTTGCAGCAAGTATTAAATTAATGTGACATCAAACTTATTATGAGAGCAGCAAACATTAAGCAGATTTGGTAAATCATCTCAGCACATAGACAATACAGATAGAGACAACAGATATAAGTGGAAACCCATAAAGGGAGAAAACCACATCTTATTGACCATTTGTGATGCCGAGGCGAGCTCCCAGCTCCCTACCTTGTTTTTCTGTAGACGCAGGCCTCTATGGAGGGCACCAGCCTCGGTGCCGCAAACTGCAACGCGAGAGCTCAACTCACTTCAATTTACTGCCTAGCCTCCAACCTACGGGAGGCTCGACCTGGTCGGCTGAGCGCGGCTATCAAGCTTCAACTTGATACGGAAGCTCCAACGTCCTTCAATTTATCAAACGAATGTTTGTTGATTTACCTCAAATATCGGCCCTGTTCGTAGCATCTTTTTATGCTCTTCTCTTCCTTATCTTCTGCTGTTTAACATATTTATACTCGCATTCTATATCTTTACTCTCTCCCCAACCTCTGTGCATATCAAGATGATATTATTTATAAATATTTTCTTGTGACTGTCTGTATTCCTCAAGGAATTCGAAATGGATAGCCATACCTCTTAATATTTTTCCTTCTTATTTCTTTTCCAGCTCACTCAAAAAGATAGAACTGTATGTGCTAAATTTAATATTACAGTGGGATATTTATTCTCTTCCGGAGACTTGCCAATGCATCACAACAATATAAATAAATTAAAACATTTATATTCAAATACAATGAGAACTCCGGCTCAAGTCATTCAGCCTTTTGGATTGCTGCACATTTGTATTTTCTTTGACTGTGTTTGTCTTTTTCAGCTCTGCTTGCTCTTCTGTCCTCTACTGTGGTGTAATTGTTGTTCTTGATCTCATATTTTGGATGGACCCGGATGCCGACTATACTGCGCGCTCGGTGAATAGGCACGCCTTATTTCAAAGCAGGCTCAATCTTGGTTATAATATAACCCAATGCACACCTTAACCTCCGACCTTGGCTTCTATAAGCTTTATTTAGGATCAATATAATGATAGCTCATGGCATTTCTTTGAACGTAACATATCAATATATTATACGTGTTCTGACCCAACGCTATATGGTATCCTTGACTTTAGGTTTACACCCAAACACATCCTTATAACACCTCTATGGCACATTGATCATCGGAGGCATTCATTCAAGTATTTCTTTGGTTATTAACTCTGCCAACACATTCCAATCATAATATATATCAACATACATTACGTTCTCCATTCGAATATTTACGAAACAGTCGGTAAGCCTTAGACTTCATCAACACCCATTAAACTTATAAACCTCGGGCCCACTTGCCGAACTTTTCTTATTCCCGATGCGATGACTCGCTTCTGAATACTTCCGATTGTGATAGTTCCGATGCGATTAATCGCAATCGCAACTCTTAGTAGTATGTTCCAATGTCCTGATTTTACTCCGATGCGATTGACCACTGTTCATTTAAATGTGCCGATGCGATTAGACCGCTGTTCATTTAAATGTGCCGATGCGATTAGACCGGAACTCAAACCTATAAAGTCACAGTTTATACGCCCATCGGGTCCGAAACTCAATCGCAATCGCAATTTGCATTTGCATGTTCCGATATTCTTATGCTCCGATGCTCCGATGCGATTGGGTGAGGGTCCCACTAGCTATCAAATCTCCGGAACTCAAACATATATGAATTGTTGTTTAAACCATATCGAGTCTGGAACTTCAATCGTAATTGCAACTTCTATTGTCATGCTTCGCTGCCACACTTTTCTCCGATGCGATGTAACACTGTTTGCCAGAACTCAAACATATATTAATCGTGGTTTATAAACCCATCGGGTCCGGAACTCAATCGCAATTGCAACCTGTTGTTAACCTGTTCCGCTGTCAATTTTCCGATGCGATTGGGAAAGGGTCCCACCATATAAGGCTTTGTTACCTTTGGTTCTTTTGATCTCTGGCTCAATAATATGATACATATGCCTTGTATTATACCTTTGGTCCCTTATCCATAAAGTGCTTCATATAAATTTATATATATATGATTTGGACCTTTGTGTATAAGGCGCAATATATGTAACGCACTGCATATATATAAGCTTCTGCTTCCGCCTTTATTGTATCCTCCAACTGGGGTAATGATTCTCAGAATTTATGTTTATGTATCCTCTAGCTTGGGTAACGATTCTTGGAATTTTATGTAGGGGGGGTCCCACACTACATATAATGTTCTCCGTCAATATTATATTAAGTCTTTGGATCAGACTTAAGCCCAACACAAATATATGTAGTAATATAAACTTTCAGGTTCCTTTTCAATGAAGACTGTCCCGCCTTCGTTATATACAAATTCATGTGAGCTCTCTTAAAAGGTTTATTTCTTATTTCTTCAGCGCTTCAATATATGAAGTCTGCTTCATTCTTACATTAATTCAACGCTGATCATTTCACTGTTTGATAACAGCTTTGCCTCTGCCTTTGCCTTTGCTGCTCAACCATTTCATCTCGACCATTTCATCTCTGCCTCTGCCTTTGCCTCTGTTGCTCGACCATTTCATCTCTTGCTCACCTTTTCCTCTGCTACTTGACCATTCATCTCTGCCTCGCCTTCATTGTGCCTCTGCCTCCTCTTTTGCTCGACCGTTTCATCTCTTCCTCTGTATTCGGCTTGCCTCTTGCCTCTCCCTGCGGTATGACCTCCTTGCCTCCTTGCTCTCGGTAAGTTTGTGGTTTGTCTTCGATGTTGTCCTTTGCTGTCTACGCATACTGCTTTGCCTTCTTTGCCATCGATGACAACATTTCCAACACATTAAACCCTAATTCCCTATCCCATTGAGCTAGGGCCAACAATGGTTTCTGAAACCACTGAGAAGAAAAGGCGCAAGGGAGGTCAGATCAACAACTATGAACCCACTTCAACAAATGAGGTCATTTCTTAACGCTTCCTCAAAAAATCATTTTAGGATCTTGGTTGAGTTGCCTTTTGCGAAAAGGCTGAGGAATTTGGTTTTCATGACAAACTCACCAGTACTTTTGCCACTAGATTGAGGAGAGACAAGGTGACAATTTCATGGGTGGTGTTCATTGTTCACTCTTTCAATAGATATTATTTCCTCAGCCACATGAATTCCAAACAATGGAGAAAACTGGTTCAAAATTAGAGACCTTGACCTTGAAAGCTACAAAATGTACTTGAAGCCAACATATAAATAAACTCCTAAACACATCTTTCCATTTAGGCACTTGCTGGAAAAATATTTGCCTCTCATTAAATTGATCATGAGGTACTTCACATATGATGGCAAATGCTCAAGGCTATACCAGTATCATATGAGACTCTTGATGCATTTCACCTGGGTGAAAACCCTAAACTTACCTCATTATCAATACAAGAGCATGGTAAATATGGCAGAGAAGTTAGGATAATGGGACACAATCATCATGCTAGCTTTTTTCACCATAGCTTGGTGAAGGACTTGGTTTTCCGTCAACTATCACAGGTCAATTTGTGATGGGAAGGTCTTGTTTATTCAAATTCTCTTTTTTCTTCTCTAGCTCAAACTAGCAGTCACTCTACACCCTTGGCTTCACCAGCATATCAAGAGGTTTCTTCCTCAAGAAAACCTACCAAAAGAGTTCCTAGGGCAAAGGTGACACAAACTTATGTCAAAGGTAAGAGGTTTGTGTTTTCTCCAAATATTTTTAAAAGGGCCAAGCCTACATCAGCTGAACACTGATCATTATCACACCATGAGGCACCATTGCAAGATGAGGAGCCATTCCATCTTGAAATTGACATGGCACACTTGGAGGGGAATGAAGAGAAAAAAACACTGGAGCAAATAATTTTGGAGAAGGATGCTGAGATCAGATAACTTAAGGAGAGTTTTTCAAAGGTCAACTTCTTGGTTTCATTCTTACAACAAGAGAATATGCAATTAAAGGTAAATCGACTACTCTTGAATAAGCATAAGGTTGATTTGAGCAAAGATGATATAAATGGTAAGGAAGTGGTTGAGATTGAGGATTCAGATGATCAGGGAAGAGAAGGTTAGAAGAAAGAGACCAAGGAAAAGAGGCCTCAAGAGGGCGCTTGGGCATTAGAAAGAAGCATCTCCACCAAGGACTCAAATGACAGTTGATGAGCTCATCTTGGTAGAAATTGAAAAGGACAAGGTAGGCTGGCTTGATAGAGTGAATTTCCACATGGAAATGATTCTCAAGAAGGAAAATAGGAAAAAAAACCTACAAATACACATGGTCATTCATTACTACACAATAAATCAGGTCTCTTAGGTAAGAATCAAGTAGTTAAAAAAAAGCTCAAGGAAACCCTAATGAGGAAAAAAGAAATGGATACATTGGATTTTCTTACTGAAGCATACCTCATAGCATGACACATCATCATAGGACTCCATGGAACAATTTGGTGATGTTTTGAAGAAATTTTGGATTTTTTTTGTTTTTTGTATCTTTTGGAAAAATTGGAAATTGTAGAACATCGAAAAGCGCAGTGCCATGGCGCTACGCTTTTTAATCAAGCATAAAAATGCTAAAAATATTATATGCCTAGATATATATTGACCCCTACATCTCATCTATCCACTTGGGGTGCCTTGTCAGTACTCTGGTGGAGATAAAAGGTCAAAAAAGGGGTCAATAATACACTTTTTGCCATTATTTTGAAATAGACGTTGCGCTCATTAGGGGAGTTTTGAGGTCTAAAATGGGCCTCCTAAGGAAATTATAAAATAATATTAAATTATGTCATCAAATTTTGGAGGGAAAAAAGAAAAAAACTATTTTTTCAACTCGTATTTTCAACTTATTGTTGAGCGAGAAAATCCCCTCTATGGACAGAGGCAATCCCTCTAGCCCTAGGGTGGATCTAGCAATAAGGGAACATGCTAGAATCCTGAATTCCTAGCTTATAAATGAAATATGAATCGGAACATATATCCTACCTTGGTCCAATGCTTTTCTCGTGGCATGCGGTAACAATCCTTCGATCTTTGTCTTCACACCTTGCGCTCCGTGTTGGTGACTATGTTCATGCGTCTGCACAAAGACCAAACAAACGATGATAGCATAGAATCATATACATTCCTTTACAGCTATATATCTAGTCAAGGGGATCTAAACACTTAGCATATAAATGGAAAAAAGGTTGGAACTAGAAACTAGTCATGTATTATTGATAGAGAAAAAGAATTTTATAACCTTATGCCTTGATGTTGAAGATCTCATTTGATGGGTTTAGTTAGGTCCATCCCAAGCACTCATTCAGGATTGGAATCGATGAGGCAATGGGCCTAAACTCTCTCTCAACAATGGATTATTCTCTGCCTTCTTATACACACCATCTATACTAGTGACTCTTCAGCTAGTTAAATCGATGTGAGGAGGAAGAAGAATTTATAAGAGAGGAGGAGGTGGTTTGGGATCCCTCATAAGGTGGAGGAGAGTTCTATCCCTTTGGGGAGTTGCAAAATTGTAGGAACCAAGAAGCCAAAGGGAGAAAATCGATGTGATTTAGTCAAACAAACCATGATGACTACACTCGCGAAGTTGTTAAGCATGAAAACTTTGTTTCTATTTTAAAAACTTTCCAAAAATAGCTATGTGTGGGTGCCCTTCTGAGACAGAGTGCCAAAAGGCGCGGGGCCCAGTGTTAATTTCTCCATGGGCACGAGGCCATAACTGACTACTAGCGCTGACCCAAAATCATATGTTTTTGAAGGTCTGCTTGAGGAATGAGAAACGGAGAATATGCTCTTGACATGCTAAATGATGTAATGACATTTATGTAAATGTATGATAGTACACAAAAGTCACTAAAATGGTTCTCCAATGTTCGAAATGGGGATTGCAGGGACGATGAAAAAATACTGTGTAACAGATTCCCCCTAAAGCATGAGGTTCGAGAGAGATGGAGGGGTGAAATTCTTTATGAGAACATGCCCAAACCAAAACATTGACGTCAGAAGACCTGCAAGAACAGGTACAACTAATATCTCTAATACATGAATATGTGGTATGGGTGCAGTCATCCATAATAGAGTACATTCAATAATAAGATCTGAGGTATGGACGCAGTAATTTAGTAAGAAGGATCATCAAATAGACTCAGGTATGGTCGCAGCCATCCAATCACAAGAGTCATGCATATAGTCATGATAAAGAAAATCATCTCGCAACCTAGATTTTACCAGACAAAACCCAGGGTCTTGCACTCCATCTTGACCTGACCAAGTACAAATTCAAGCATGTGAATGAATGAACTGAAGTCGAACATGCGATAAAATCACCTGATTACCAGCCAGTGATGAAATTTGTTAACAGGCATGAGAAAAACCACCAGTAATGGTGATGGTTCTCAAGGTACAACTAGTACAATCCGTGGAATGTGAACAATGAGCTAGAGACAAAAACCTGAAAAATCATTCTATCAAAGGCCAATGATGAGAACCTGTCGTCGAATGCGAAGAACTTGCCATTGAGGCATGCAAGCTCCAAGGTACCAGAAGAGAGTCTCTAGATCAACTTCCTGGATAATGAGCTGAAGTCAACAGGAAGTGACCGGTCGAAGGAGGGCCATAATGTTTCCCACATCATCAACACGAGACAGAGGATAGTGAATCAGAACTAAAGAGAGGATCAAGCATTGAAAACTGCAGAAGGAACTTATCTTGAACATATTAGTTACACGACTCCAAAATTTGGAATTATTTGAAATCAAGGGATCTGAGGTCATGGTGATGTGGAAAAGAGCAGCTGACAGGTCAAAATAGATAGCCCAAACTTGTGGAGGAAAAATGACGAATGTGGGATGTCCCCAACCCGACACTAATTGCAGACAAGTGTCATGTTCAAGAGTGACATACTGCCAACACCACTGAGAACTAGTTCCATTTTCCCCCACCATTTATGGCAAGTACCCCAATTATTTTTGGAAACAAGCTTGAAGGGGATATCATATGCTTTTCATATAAGTTTTTCCTTTGGACAAATCCACCCTAGTACATTTTACGAGACGTCATGGTGACGGTTATGATGTCATTAGGTTTTAATGAGTCTAACAAAGGCAGAACTCGATATCTTTTCATGTTTATAGAGTTTGAAAAGAAGCAGAAAAGAAAACTCCAGCAGATCGCTTTTCGTAGGTAGTCTCACAGATCCGAAAAGGTAGAAAACAATGTTTGAGAGAACCTCTTAGTCGCGATTTGGCTAAGGTATTCCTTTTTCGTAAATAATTTGTTCCAGCCCGAAAAATGGGTAAACGTATATTGGGAAAATGACGTGTCACAACCTTTAACAAGTTAAAAAAGACAAGAGTCTCGGAAATATTTTCAATTTTCGAGAGTCAGAAAAGAGCTGAAAGATGACTCCAGGGGGTGAATTTTTCACATTTTTACCGTGTCTGAAAAAGTAATAAAATACAACTAGTCACTTCATTGTCAGCATGTTTAGGACCTGTTGCTGCACAAGAAACAATCGTAAAACCCATTTTTCGATATAAACCATTAAAATAATCGAAAAAAAAACTTAAAAACCTAATTAGGGTTTCGAAAACATTATAAAATGACAGAAATAGTAAAAAAAAATTACTTTTCACCTTTTCACTTCCTTGTGAGAATTTTTACCATTTTTAACTATGATATTGTGGAGCTAACAATAGAAAATCTAGGAGGCCATTCGCAAATCCACTTTCTCTAGGTAAAATCTCTCATATTTTCCTACATTTTAAACTATGTTTCATTTCCTATATTCTTAATTTTTTATGCATTTGGGGGATTTTACTTATGGATTGGTCGTAGTGATCGGCACGGGTTCCAGGCACGGAGTCGCGCCAACCTGCCTAAAATTCTAAAGGGGAGGTGCAAATCAGTGCCGCTGTTTGTAAAACAGCAGCACCAAACACCGTGGTCAATAAATGGACAAAATTCTTCCTAAATAGCCCGATCCAAGCGGTTCAAAAATCAAAATTGTGGCTTATGGTAGTCTCAATTATAGTTTTGCCGGTAATTAAAAGCCAAAATGGTCATCGAATGGAAAGAAAGAGAACACGGGGAGGAAGATGAACAAGCCATGGAAAACAAAGCATGTATGGATGCCCTGAGAGACTCTAGGCTCTTGAAATTCTTCCTAACACTGTGTCTATGAGCTCAGCTGGAATTACTATAGTACTTTATCAGTGTGTGGGACACCGATCGAGAAATATTTATGATTCATGACCAAGAGTTAGAGATAGAAGTCTCTGACATATATTTCATCACTCAATTGTTACGAAGGGGAGAAAAACCGATCCTGACAGGTACCCGGACCCTTGGTGAGAGCATGGGCATGCTAATAGACAAAGTCTTTCCAGGAGCAAAGAAAGGATCAAAGAGCTGCAAGGTGGATATCCAAACAATACCTGACTTGGCACTAAGAGTAGTGTTGCACACTATAACATGAGCCACTAGATCTCAGGTCCCTCACGAAGCTACAAAGACAGAGCTTCAACTTGCCATGGATTGCATGGCTCCAACCATTTTCAACTAGGAGGAAGTTGTAACAATCGACATGTAGCACCAGTTAATGATGTGCATGAACGAAAAGCTAAAACAATTTGGATACGGGTCCATATTGATACCGTTCATCCTAGAATGATTGCCAATATTTTAATGCTAGGAGGTGATACTACCTACACCACTAACACAAGAGCCACGGATGGTCCGCTGGGCAGAGTTGATGCCTCGATCGGGAGGTGGTCAACATACTTCATGGAAGCTGGAATTCTTTGACTGGCTTTGCCAACAACTCATTGTCACAAAGGATTGGCCATATACCAACACCGACTTCATGGGTGATCCAGACCTTCCACTCCCGAAAGGAGAGGATTGCGATGAAGCTTTGAGTAAAAACTCATTTTTTGATTTTGATGAGTATTATGCTTTTTTGTTAATATATGTTCTGATTATTTATCCATGCATTGCAGATGTTGGCCCAGAGAGACCTATATGGATTTCACCGATAGCATAGAAGATCCCACACGATTTCGAGGTGGCCCCTCAAGGTGAGGGAAGTGAGGAAGAAGAGATCACGTGTAACTTGGAGGGACTCACAAGCAGGATCCCAGATTACCTGAGATTCAAGGATTTTCCTCGTGCATATCAGAGGCACATTGCAGGGGAGTCTAACCACATCCACCATTTACTAAAGCAGGTTGTGCATGCAGTGACATGCTATCATGATCACCATGTTGATTAGATGCCTAGGCTTTAATTCTGCATATTTTTTAAAAGACATGATGTCTCGGGATGTAACCAAAACACACATATTTTTTGAACTTATTATGCACGTGGATGCAAAGAATTGATATATATATATATATATATCCTTATTTTCCTATCTAACTCTTACTATGTGATGATAATGCTTTTACTATTTTCGCAAATGTCTATCTAATACAATATTGGCTACTGCATCAGTTAACACATTCATTCTTCTAGAAATATGCTGATATGTGATATAATCTAAATTCCTTTCTAGTAAATGAACATGCAAATGCAACCTTAAAAATCTGAGGATTGCTTACGTAGTAATGCCCATTCAGCTGGAGAACAACAAGATGAGAGTCTAGTTTCACAATTAATTCATGAATGTCTAGAGCAATGGCTTCGGTTAAGAGTTCAATGACAACACTATATTCAACGACATTGTTGCTAGTTTGTCTTGGACAAATACCTTGAAGGTCTATCAACTCACCATTAGGATCATAAATCACCGAAGTTGTAGAAGATAGATTCCAGGTACTGCGGGAGGCACCATCTGCGAAACGAACATAAGGAGTGACGAACATCTGCATAGTAAGAAATAACATAATAGTAGGAAAAACTACTTGCAAATCACATCAAGCCAAAAAATTTACAAAAATATAGAACACACTTATGTATAGAAGGACATGCACAAGAAACTCATGCATAGTATTTGTTGAGTTACATCCCATTTCTAGGTTGATTCAAAGGATAGCCTTTATAGTCAATTAGCTCATAGGCCCCATGTAGAAATTATATACCATATGCATGTATATATCCAGATTCTCCTAATCTAACAATATTTATCTTCTTTCTAAATACAAAAATCCTTCCACTGTTAATATTTTGTGGAAATTTAAAAAACTCAATTGCAAACACATGAAGCAACAAAAACAATCGCACATAACACAGTTGTTTAACGGGAAAGCCTGAAGCTAAAAACCCCAACTATCTTATATTATGTATCATGGAGATCATGTAACAATCTCATCCAAAGCTTAGTACATCAAGCTCTCAGTACAATCAATCGTCACACACTAATCAGAAGAAATCTACAAATTCATTCACTGATTTCTTGCCACCTGATAGCCTGCCTCCACTGCATGATCCCTGCTGAAGAAGACCGCTGAATGAATTCGAATCTACCTTTCTTTCACTACACAATCCTCATTTGCAACTCCAATGTGTGTGTGGTGCAATCAAGCATAACTATAGTCACGATAGATAGTCCATCTCTTCCTTTCACCTATATCTCCACTGGAACTGACATGCACTGTACTTAATTGTTGTATTTGTTTAGTTGATTAATGAGTTATTATTTGTGAATTAATTAACTAATTAATTCACTCCACTCTCACTAGTGTATCATTCAGTTAGACTAGATACAACTAGCTCAACTGAGTTTAACTCCATTAACTGAGTTAAACTGAATAACAACTCCATGAACTACTCTTCCAACTTTGTCATAACTTTGCCACTTTAGTTCTAACTGAGTCCTCCATGCACGAACCACCAGTAAAGCCTAGGAATTGTGTAATTCCTTCAGCCCACTAATTTTCCAAATCTGTGCACTGAAATTAAGTGCTCCAAGAGAATAAGTTGTTGTTTATTATCAGATTATTATTAAGAGCTAATAATAATTGACACTTCTATTTTTAGATCGACGATCTATAAATAGACTTCGCCCAATATTCTAAAAATATAATTTCATCTATTTTTCCAACTTGACCAACCATCCACAAATAGCATCCTGCAACTTCTGAAATATGATCACCATGTCTAAAAATAGACATAGTCTAAAAATAGACTTACACCTAAAAATATCCTATGGGCCCACTTAGTGAAGGTGATTGATTTTCACTAAGCTTCATCATCTTGTTGAATATCAACACCCCATTCTGAAAAACACGCTTAACAATATAGGGCCCATGCCACATGGGTTCAAATTTTCCTGCCCCCTAGCTTATCATGAGCTGGGTTATACAAGAGGACTAGGTCTCATTCTCCAAGGTACGAGGGGAAACTGTTTGGTCAGAGTGAGCTTTGACCCACTTTTTCTGTGCTTCTATAACTAGAGCAGCAAAGCGACAAGTTTAATCTAACCTCTCCAAATATAAAAGACGTTCTTCCTCTGGCGATGTATTAGGAAGTAATTCAACAACTATCTTGAGAGAAGGGATTTTGCATTCAATTGGAAGGGTAGCTTCTAGAACATAGACAAGATGGAATGGAGTGAATCTGGTTGCATCCTTCACCAAGGTTTGGTAAGCCTAGATAGTTGAAAATAACATGAGATTCTAGTTGGACTTGTGCATCCCAATCGTATGGTGTAGCATAGTGACTAGAACCTTGTTCATGGCTTCAACCTGGCCATTGGCCTGAGGGTAGTACGACGTTGAGATGTCATGATGCAGACCCAACTTATAAGTCAACTCAGCCATCATATAATGGTGAAAATGAGAGCCATGATCAGTGACAATGGCTTGAGGGACACCAAACCTGGTAATCACATGATTGAAAAGAAATTGTACAACCGTCTTACCATCAGTTGTGAGTGTAGGCATTACTTCGGCCCATTTAATGAAGTAGTCCACGGCTACACTAATATAAGCATTCCCCTTGGCTGAGTGAGGGTTACATGTCATAAAATCGATGCCGCTCTTTGTAAAGGCATCAACGGTAATGATGGGATGGAGGTGAGTAGGTGGCATATGCATCTTGCACTTGTAAATCTAACAATCGTGACATTTACGGACAACGAAAATATAGTCTTTGAAAATGGTAGGCCATAAATATCCAACACGAAGCATTTTTTGTGCAGTAGCACACCCAGACATGTGAATTCCACATGCACCAGAATGGCAGTCATTGAGGACTTTTTCAGCTTCCTTGAGGGTTAAACACCGGTGGAGAACGGAATAATCTCCAATGCGGTATAGAGTATCTTCGACTATGTGATAACACTGCAAATGATGACAGATACGTCAATGAGAATCCTTCGTCAACTCAAACCAGAAGGTGGAATTATAGAGATAAATGATGATATCACCGTACCATGGATCAAGGGTGCTAATCATAAAAAGAGTGTCTTCTGGAATGTGTTCTTCAGAACCAAAGGGAGTAGAGGAAGAAGGTAAAGAGTAGATAAAATCGGCAAAAACCAATGATTTCTTGGATTTGGCAGTAGTGAATGCCAAATCAAACCCTTCGAGGATAACTATCGAATTTGAGTCTTTTCCCCCTAGAAATTGTTGAGTCAATATATAGGTCATAAGGTTGCAATCAAAAATCAAGGTTATTACTGCGAAGTATGTTGAACACATTATGTTGTCCTTGATGGCAACCCACTAAATAAAGATGAAGACATGCGACTGATGACATGTGTTGTCCTTGATGGCAATCCACCTGATGAAGTTATGCTTGACTTGATGGACTTGGTAAATGATGTAAATCTGATGATTGTTGACAATATGATGCTGATTGTTGTCCTTGAAAGGCAACCCACTTGATGAAGATGATGACAACTTACTTGATGAAGTTGTGCTTGAGAGAATATGTTCCTGATGAAGAAAATATGATGTATCTACAGTATGTACAGAAGGCAATGAAGAAAAGAATTCAGAATGTGCTCAAAGCATGATGAAAAGAATATGTCTCTTTGTATACGCGGATATTCCTAGGGGAAGTCGCGTATGCACGCGGAAAGGAACGTGCCAAGTCGCGTATGGGCTAAAGCGCTCAAAAAGTGCAAAACCAAGGGTAACCACCATGGTATTGACCCATTGTATTGGGTAATGATCCGCCTAATTGACCCCGTCCAGGTAGTTTTGGGCTCGTGGTATTGGTTTGGCTCGTGGTATTGAAAAAGGGGCCCGTGGTATTGAAAAAGGATAAACCTATATAAGGAGAAGAAATTTATTGTGCAAATCATGTGTGTGGGTGCAAGATGTCTGAGCTTGAATGAATACTTCTCTCTGAAGTATATCTGAATGGAAAGGGTTACACTTGAATGATAAATATGAATGTATGAAGCACCAATGATGAAGAAGGGGATCTAGATCTGAATTGCTCTTATATTTGCTAGATCTGATTATGGAAGGCTTAGATCTGTGATGAGGCGAGCATCTAGGCGAACATCTATCTGAAGCAAAAGGGTAGATCTGAACTGAATATCTGATCTGATGAAGTATGCTGCTCTGTAATGATTGAAGATCTATACGCTACTTCACCGCGGAGGAAGCGCGTATATACGCGGCTTCAGCGAAGAGAAAGCGCGTATGCGCAATAAAATATACACTGAGGTATACGCTGGTTTGTGTGGACTAAAGCGCGTATATACGCGACATCAGTAAAGGGAAAGCGCGTATGCAAACTAGGGTTTGCTGAAGCAAGGGGTATGAAATATCTGATCTGTTCTGCTGTGTTTCTGCTATCTGATCTGTGTTGATATGTATCTGTTGGTGACGTATGTTTGTGCTTAAAAGTATGGAAAGGGTCTAGTATGAAAATATGATGAAATGTGGCCTGCAAGTGGTGTTCTATTGAAGTTGTTGGATCCAGTGTGAAAATTGATGAAACGTGGTCCAAGGTGGTGCTGAGGGCTGTAGCCTTCAGTCAGGGGGTTGTAGCTCCCTTCCAGGAGAGGCTGGTAAACGAGATCGGGGGGTCGTAGCTCCCTTCCAGGAGAGGCTGGTAAACGAGTCAGGGGGTTGGAGCTCCCTTCCAGGAGAGGCTGGTAAACGAGCGCAGGTGGGTGCCTGCGTGCTGGTCAAGTCTGCGTCAGCACATATGTTGTAAGATGTTTTCTCTATAATAAAATATTGAAGGCTGAGCAACTGCAGCGGTGGTTTTCTCCCGATTTGGGTTTCCACCTAAAAATCCCGGTGTTCATGTGTGATGCTTTGTGTGATGGTTTATTCTGTTCTTACTGCACCTGTTTACTGCTTATTGAATATCTGAAGAATACATGATGGAATGATTTAAGTGAAGATTTAATGACATATCTAAATCTCCGTGTATACGCTAGTTTCATAAAGGGGATCCGCGTATATACATTTGGGTTTATCAAGTGGGTGAAACGATGGGTTTTACAATGAAAAATTAAAAAGTTTGAATATGCAAGAAATATCGATTCACCCCTGCCAACCACTTTTCCCAACAAATTAAAATATAATGGCAAAAATGTTGGACAGCTTGAATAGCAGCCAATGCCTATTTCTTGACATGAGGATAACGTGTTTTAGTATCGAGAAGATTGCGGCTCAAATAATAAATTACGTACTCGTTACCATCATTGTTGTCCTGTACCAGAATCATGGAAACAGTGCTAAATGTGGCAACCATGTTTAGGGAATAGTTGCGATGATAATTGGGTGGACGCAAAAGAGGAGCATTGATAAGGAATGTCTTCAGTGCATCAAAATATTTTTGGGCAATCTCATCCCAGATGAATGGGATGCCTTGCTTAAGCAATCGTGTGAATCCTTTGGCTACTTCAGCATAGTTTGGTATAAAATGGCGGATGAAATTAGCTTTCCCTTGCAAACTCTGCAACTGATGTAAAGAGGAAGGGGAGGGGAGATTAACAATAGCTTTGACCTTAAGAGGGTAGAGACGAATTCCATCTTTAGAAACGATAAACCCAAGGAGTCTACTGGAATCGACACAGAAGACACATTTATTTGGATTGAGCTAAATGTTGTAGCGTCTACAACAAAGAAATATTTGACGAAGGTGATCTGGGTGGTCATTATGCTTAGCATAATGAGTTGGAAGGTCATCAAAGTAAGGTAGAACAACACGCTTAATATCATGGAATGCGTAATACATTTCTCATTGGAAAGTGGCACCAGCATTCTTAAGGCCAAAAGTCAGCTTCTTGTATGCGAAGGTGCCCCATGGACAGATAAAGGCAGTCTTGCGTTGATCAGCCAGAAGAATGTTGATATGGTTTCAACTAGAAAACTTGTCCATAAGGGAAAAGATCTCACTCCCAGCACATTCACTAATGATCAGGTCAATGAAAAGAGTGGGATAGTTATCCTTAGGGCAAGCGCAATTGATGTCACGGTAATCCACATAGATACGAATAGTACCCTGTTTTTTATCCATAGGAACAATGTTAGAAATCCATTCTGTCAAGGGGATTGGATAAATGAAGCCAACTTTGAGAATTTTTTCAACTTCTCCCTTGATGGTAGCTGCATTTCTAGGGTGTTTAGGATGAAGACATTGGCGAATAGGCTTTGTGTCAGGATAAGTAGGGACCTCGTGCACAACTATACTCGGATCGATGCCAGGAATTTCTTCATAGGACTAAGAAAAAATGTCGCAAAACTCTCGGAAGAGACTAGTATATACCTTGATCTCATCAGGAGAACAGGGTACCCCATTCTCGATGTTCTCGAAAACCCTTAGTTTAATGAAGATGTCAATAGGCACCGCTTGCGTAATGTTTCCCATGTTACCTTCCGCAAACACTTCATGTGTCAAGATGGGTGTTTGAAGTAGATGGGAAGGAGCATGTGAAGGGAATTTCTCAAGACAAGTATACATGGCCCCAAGGCTAGGCATGAAGTAGGAACAATGATGATTATCATTTGAGGGAGGATTTCCAAGAGACATGGTTTCCACGATGGCCTCATCAGTGGGGAACGTCTCATTCAAGGGATCAGGAGAATCCGAAGCACTGAGCCAAAGGGATTGAGAATACGTGTCAAGAGACACACTCAAAGGAGTATGATCAGTGGGAGGAGGAGCCAAAGCCGAGATAACTTCACAATAATCAATTTCTATTTGGCTTAACGACATCGCATCACCAAACGAATCAACCTACTTAGGTGAAGGGATGACCCATAGATCAAAAGACATGGAGATCATGTTGACCTGAGTGGTTTTGGGCGGAGGAAGAGAAAAAAGACCCATAAGAGCGAGATCTTTGAAAATTCTTGGACCTATGCTCTCATAAGGCGTAGGAATACGATATACATATGGAACATTTCTCTTAGAGTAGGTGGAAGTGAAAAAAGATAACTGATTGGCAGTGATGATCTTTCCTTCATGTGGAAATCGAAGAACACGAAAGAGAGTGGATGGGAAACATAACATAGCATGAGTCAAACTGCGACCGATGAGAAGATTATAATTGAGCTTGGCATTAATGACTTCAACCTCAACATTAATCATTTTTCCTTCCAACGTTATAGGTAAGTCAGCGAGAACACCAAGAGGGCGAGATTCTCTTCCGTCAAAAGCTTCTAAAGCATTTGGAGATTGATTAAGGGCTGGAGAACAAATGGCTTTCCAACATGCAATGAACATGATGCAAGTATATGCACCTTCATCCACGGCCGCTTGATGAATATTCGTTCCATTAATCCCAACTTGGATGATTAGTGCAAGCTAGTGAGGGATACGTGGAATGAAATTTTCCAAATCAAAAGTGATAAGGCTGGAATTGGCGGGGTCAACCCCTCCGATAACAAATAGAAAAGCCTTACGTTATGACAGATAGCTATGAAGTACTTCCAATGTAGACATAACAGACGGTGCTTGAGCCAAATCCTCAAAAATATTGTAATGATAAGTGGCACGAGAATTCAGGTTATAGGAAGACTTACGTGGTATGCCTTTAGAAGGTGGTCGTACAACGGGCTCAGGACTAGGCCTTTCAATGTGAAGAGGGCTAGAAGCAGGTGGGGGAGGAGGACCATCTGTGATATCTTTCCCTATTGCCTAATGCGGTTCAGTATAATCTTTCGATCTGGTAGGAATAGAAATGGGTGCATCACCATTCATCATGAAAACTTGAGAGTCGAAAGGGGCGGAGGACTGATGTTGCTCCACCATTTGTGTTTTCTATGGTGGGAATGGTTCTTTAAGAACACCCAAAGTGCCTTTGATTAGTCGACTCACCTCGGCCTATCGTGGACAGTCCTTGGTGTAATGTTCATCATCACAAATACAACAAGGTTACTTCAGTTTACATTTCGAACCATCATCATCATTAGGTTTAGGAGAATCTTGTTTCAGGGTATTGGCTTTGGCCTTACCTTTACCCTTATTCTTACCTTTGCAAGATTTATCTATCGGGGTGGAATGGACGGCATTCACTTCCGCAGTCTTACTAAGATTCCGAGGTGGCTGAGAAGTAGTATCAATGGAAGAAGTAGATTTTTGCTTCACAGGATTGGAAGAATACTTATGAGAAATCTAAGACAAATAACCAATGATACCGTCAACAGACCGCGTCACCAGTGCTTTGGTAGTTCCATGTTGTAGAGCATCGAGCAAGAGATCATACAACGTGTCGGATTGAGAGTACATGAGATCGAGGTACTAAGCATGAGTGATGGCTTGTTTCTCAGTAACACATGACCCCATAGTGATGTCCTTAACAATCAGACTGATAAAAGAGGTAGTGAACCAATCAGTCAGATGCCGCCTCAAACTTGATCAAAATATGATGCCGCCTCCATTCATGAATATGATCGGAGATATGATTTTCCCGATCCTGTTTCAAGGATATTAGGAGGTGTGTCCCAGTTTCATAACAAAATCGTAACTAAAAGTGCATGAGAAATGCCATGGCTAGAGAGTTGAAATCTTGAAAAATGTAATGGGAGAGCTCAATGTAACACTTTGCAGCAACACCAGTGAGATTCCTTTTGAAAAGACGTAGTTGAATTGGATCGCCAACCCAAGAGTTAGAGCACCAAAGATGGTCTGTCATAACTTGCGCTTGGGGGTCTTCTCTGGACTTGCCTTCAAATTTGGGACAATCACTAGGGATGTTGGTAGGAACTAGGGGCCAATATAGATTAAGAAGGATAGGATCATTCGTCAACTTCGACACATCAGGAAATTCCAGTGTAGCAAGGAAGGGAAGTTGCAGATTGAAAGGCATTGCAGGCCTTTGATAGAGACTAGTATTGGGATTCAAACTAGGTTGAGAGAAATTATGACCACATACATTCTTTCCCAGAGGATTTTGTCCATAGGGGTTATAATTCTGATAATTCTTCCCATACACTGGTTGAGGACCAGGATATTGATTCTGGGCAAACAATTGAGGTCTTGTCTAAGCAACATATGGATTTTGTTGCGAATTGAAAGTAGTGCCTTGGGGAAGACCTTGTACCACCGAAGATTGACCTTGAGGAATAAAAGTTGGGCCCTAAGGTTGCACGGGCTTCCCCTAGGGTGCAATTTGACCCAGATACAGAGGTTGAAGAGGGTATCCCTGGGGTGGAGGTTGGCCTGGATGTTGAGGTCCACCAGGATACCCCCGGGGTACAGGTTGGCCTGATGGTTGAGATGAGCCAGTTTTCCACTGAAGAATAGGTTGGCCTAGCTGAGCACTAGAGGATTGACCTTGATGTACAAAAGTTGGGCCTTACTGAACGTAAGGTTGGTTCTGTTACACAAAAGGTTGTCCCTGAGATGAATAGGTTTGCCCCTGGGGAACAAAAGATGTTCCCTATTGAACATGAGGTTGACCAGTAGGACCATAGGGTTGTCACTGTTGGACAGAAGGTTGTCCCTGAAAGGGTTGTCCTTGTGGGTATTGTAACTGGTTGGGGTAAATCAGCATCTGAGGCATTTGAACATAAAATGGACCATGTGGGAGAGGCCCATAGTGATATATGTGATTTCCATGCTCATCGTAGTAATTTTGAGGATTTATGGGAGCTTGAACCTGCTAAGAACCCTGAAGGAAGTAATTCTGTTGCTGAATGGCCATCATATACTGGTTGTACGTCAAACCTCCAGGAATAGGATTAGAGGAGATAGGCGCACTACTAGTAGGTTGATAGACTCCCGATACATGAGGCTGTGATCCACTCACAATGGATCCAACAGGTATTGTGGAAGAAATAGGAAGTGTTACAAAAAAATCAGAATATGGAGGTAATGACATAAACACGCTAATAGAAGGTGTGGATGAAGCCACACAAACAATGGGTTGGGTTGGGATAGACGTAACAATTGTCAACGCAATGGGAGTCAAAGGGGATGGGCCTGATACAAACGACCCCTTCGAAGGATCCGATGTACCCAACCATATTGGATTCTGATACAAAGATGTAGCACCAGAAATGATCTGACTCAACGAACAATAACTAGCCGGAAGAGATGAAGGTTGTGAGGAGGGTTGACCTGAGACATAATGAAAATTATCCGAAGGGAACTGATAGTCTCCTGTAGAAACACAAGTATCTTCATTACTAATAGGACTCTTGGCATCCATGTCAGATGAAGACATGTTGTCAGTGAAAAGGAGGAGTGGCATGTAAAGCACGGCTTAATGGTGATTCGGGCGGTTGCGAGGGATCTTCCCTCAAAAAGGCCCAAGCATCCGGAGGTTGCCAATTGATATCAAACGATTCCTTAGGAGGAGATCGAGTGGCAAGAGGTTGAACACTCAGAATAATATAACGCTAGTAGCCTAGAGTCCTAACAGACTAAGATGTCTTCGAAGAAACTTCGGGGGAAGGTTCTTCACTACGAGGTAATGAAGGGGACGATGAAATTGGTGGTTCTGCCACCATGTCTTTGTCTCAAAAACAGGAGAGAAAAGAGATAATCAATTGGAGGCTTCAAGACCAATCACTAAGGAATTACTTATGAAGAAGCCAAGAAAATAACTTAATGGGCATGTGATCGTAGGTAACTAATTTTATGACACCAAAACAAAACTTCTCCTTTTCATATTTTAAGAGTCAAGAAAAGGGAAAAATATGACTCTAGACACTTTCAGTTTGGACGAGTTTTAAAGGACAAGTGCTCGATGATCTTTTAAAATTTTAGAGAGTCACAGAAAGATGAAAATGACTACTCAGGAACTCTAAGCAAGAGTGTGTACCAAGCTCCCTTGAACTGTAATATACACCTTGGTGATCAAATGAAAGAGAAATAACCAAGGACTTAACGTACGTGCAGGCAGTCTCCCCGAATGTCGTGTTCGATGTATCACAGTTACAGGGCATAAGACTCGACTTCCTATGGATAAAGGGTTGTATCCTATGAGGGTCTCCCTTTATATACTTGACGATACAGGGAGTGCAAGTCCGTTCTAGCGCTGTCTAATTCCAGATGGCGAATGACATCTACTAGGTTTAATGATGCCGGAACATGCCACTAGCCTAGACCTCTAAATATGAGCGTTAAGTTTCAATGCTTCCTTAGGTTGATTGAGTTCATTTAAAAGTTTATCTTGAAATTATGTTCCAATTTCAAGGCCTTACTAAATGTAATCTCAAATCTCTAATGCACAAGAAAGAATATTATTCCAATTCGATGAACAACTAGCTAAGAGAGGGATAGGATTTCACAAAAAAGCAACAATCAACTGAATGCAAGAAGAAATTTTCCTAATGCTACTAACACAACCAAAGTAGAAAACGAAAGAATTTCATTTGTTATTCACTTCTTAATGAGAAAGCTACTAATGCAAAATAATGCTTTTCATTTTCAAATATATGGAAAGAATGCAAATTTTGTTCTTTTATATGAATGAGAAGCAATAATCCACTGTTACACTAAAAGGACAAAACGAACACTAGTTTTGAGAAACTCGAATGAAATTATCAAACACGAAGAGACCAATCCAACGCGAATGTACAACAAACTCAAAACAGACACACATTCCTTCACACAAAAAAGAGGACTTTCAGATTGACTCAATGAGCAATATGATCTATGCTCAGGGTGGTAGATGGAAAGTCAAACGGACACCAAAATGATAGTTTGACAATCCAACAACACATAGAATCGGAAGAAAAGACCAAAAAATGAGCCAACAAGCTGAAAATATGAAAGACTAGACTGAATCAAACACAACTCAGAAGCTCAATGAACATGTGGCCGAAAAAGCAATCGAAGACATCTAGAAACCCTAGGATGACAAGCCACACTGATCAAATGAGATACTATCAACTAAAGATAATGAGAGAGGGAAGTCAAAAACAATCCAAGTGGATTGATCCAGGAGGGAAAAACCAATCCAGAGGGTAAGATGCACTGGAAAAACTCACGGAAGAGGCCCAAATCCAAACCTACAGGGTTCAGTGTGACTATTCAGTTGTAATCCATGTTGAACAGGGGAAATCACACCTATAAAATAGGTAACCCACACTAATCAGCACAAATGTCAAAGAAAGAGTAGCACCGAGCAAGGAAACCCAATAAAGGAGAAAAGGAAGCTGAGGAAAATCCAGGCTTAACACTTTGAGAATAGGTAAGATGGCTTGAAATAGTCAGACAAGAAAAACAAAGTAAAGAAATGGAAATACAACCAAATTCAGAAGGACAAACAAAAATCTAGACGAACAATGAGAGACAATAGACACATTGGTCCCTAGTATGGTCACCAACTTGTTGAGCGGTAAAATCCCCTTTGCAGACAGAGGCGATCCCTCTAGCCCTAGGGTGTGTCTAGCAACAGAGGAACATGTTGGACTACTGAATTCCTATCTTATAAATGAAATAGAACTGGAACAGATATACTATCTCGATCTAATGCTTTTCTCGTGGCACATAGCAGTGATTCTTTGATTTTTGTCTTCATGCCTTGTGCTCCATGTTGGTGACAATGTTCACGCATCTGTACAAATATCAAACAAACGATGACAACATACAAGCATATACATTCATCTATAGCTATTCAACTAGTCAAGGAGAGCTAAACACTTTGCATATAAATGGAAAAAAAATTGGAACCAGAAACCAGTCATGTATTATTGATAGAGAATAATAAGTTTACAACCATATGCCTTTACTTTGTAAATCTCCTTCGATGGGTTCAGTTGGGTGCATCTCAAGCATTCGTTCAGGATTGGACTCGATGAGGCAATGGGCCTAAACTCTCTCTCAACAATGGATTCTTCTTTGCCTTCTTCTACACACCAATTATGCTAATGACTGTTCAACTAACTGAATCAATGTGAGGAGAAAGAATTTATAAAAGAGGAGGAGGTGGTTTTGGATCCCTCATAAGGTGGAGGAGAGGTCTATCACTTTGGGGAGTTGCACAATTGTAGGAACTAACAAGCCAAAGGGAGAAACTCGATGTGATTCAGGTGAAAAAACCATGATGATTCCACGCATGAAGTTGTTAAGCATGGAAACTTATTTTCTATTTTAAATAACGTTCCAAAAACAGCTCGGTGCGGGTGCCCTTCAGATACATAGTGCGAAAGGGCACGAGGCCCAATGTTAATTTCTCCATGGACGCGAGCCCATAACTGCCTACCAATTCTGACCCAAAATCATATGTTTTTGAAGGTCTACTTGAGGAATGAGCAACAGAGAATATGTTCTTGCCATGCTAAAGGATGCAATGACATTTATGGAAATGTATGATAGTACAAAGAAGTCACTGAAATGGTCCTCTAATGTTCGGGATGGGGATTGCAGGGACGGTGAAAAAATCTTCTATAACACTTATCTCTGTATGGGTTTACCCAAATTTCGAGCGGAAACCCTTGTTGGATGCAGAATTTGATTCCTAATCCAAGGAGTAGCCATGTTCCATACTTTCGATGGACTCTACTACATGAAAAATGATAAATATATGAAAAACATGATTGCAATCACATATTTTCATGTATTTCTCATTTTTCATGTAGCAAGGTATATCGAAAGTATGCAACATGGGTACTCCTTAGATGAGGAATTAAGATTTTCATCCAACGATTACTCCCACTCGAAATTTGAGGAAAAAATTAAGGAGATAAGTTGAATGCGAGTTGAAAAAGTAGTTTTATTATTTTATTATTTTTTAATATTTTTACTTTTTTGCTCCAAAAATGGTGAATCATCCCCCATGGTTGACATCATCATCTTGAATCCTATTGGTTCTTATAAATTTTATTTTGGTTGTACAATTTTCTTAGGAGGCCCATTTTAGACCTCAAAATTCTCATAATGTTTGGGAGTAGTTGTGGGAAAATCGATTTTTCTCCATCATGTAGTGTCCATTTGACTTCCTTGAGGTGTCTAATGACAACTAGACATCCTTAGAATTCCAGAACATATTTCAGAAGTGCATTTAGGGCAGGGGAAGGCCTGCAAAGCCTCTCACAAGTCAGGCATTGCAGTTTAACAAAAGATGTGTTGCGCTTTATCAGTCAAGCATTGCGCTTTATCAAAAGATGTGTTGTGCTTTTCCCTGTGTGCACTTTTTCGATGTTTTTCTCAGTGAAACTTGGTTTGGGGATGTAATTTATCTTTTTTATTTTTGATGTGATGTAAATATGATGTAAATGGGGTTGTTATGGTAAATATGATGTAATTTTTTACCTCATTTATGAGGAACAACTTAGTCAATTCTATTTGGAGTGTTTGTTCAAGCCTCCCTAGACATTAGGGTTTTGTTGAAAGAATCTTGTGAGTTGTTCCTACACTGAGGAATTCGACCCCTAAGAGAGGGAATTTGTTTTTGAGTGTATATGTATGGATTTTTCAGTCATTTTTATCGTTGGACATAAAAGGGTGAAAATCTTATGGCTTGTACTTCATCATTTTATATATGAAATCAAAGGACTAGTTGTAGCTATTATTCAGGAATTACCATGTTGTGAGTTTGTGATATTGTTTTCTCTCTGTTATAGTTTTATATGAATGATATAATTGTCTCCTTACAATATCTTCCTTCTTCAATGATTTTCCTAAGAGGTTTATAAGAAAATTTATTTTCATGAAAGCTCTCTTTTGTTAGGAATGTCATTTTGTGTAATTTTCCTTCTTGATTAATGAATTCATGGTGAACATGCTCATTATGATCTCTTTCCCTTTAAAACCCTACACTACACTGACAAACTTCTAAATCCATCACAAAAGAATAACTACCTTGCTCCTCCATATCTCTTGCAGCTGTAACATTTGATACTTTGACTTAGTTCCCTAATTTTCATCCCTGATCCAACAGAAAATCCATAAATCTTTCAAAACACTAGAGCTCAGCTATCTAGCCTAAAATCTACTCTTGATCTAGTCAAACCCTTGGCTGTGATTTTCATAGAGAGAGCCCTCTTTGGTTTGGTAGGGTTGGCTCCTAAACTAAAATCTTGGTTTGAGATTACCTCTGTCAATTTCCTTTCAGCCTTGGGACATTGTGGAGCCTAACATTTCTGGCGCTGTTGTCGGGGAATGAAGTGACAGATCTTCCTTGGGTGTATTATCATATGTTCATTGGATTCTAGGCCTGTGGGTGACATGAAATCATTTCCAAGAAGGTTGATTCAAGTTGCAGAGAGCCAAAGTGCAAAAAAAAGTCAACACTGGCTCCTAAACGACATACACAATTGAATCCAAATCCACATGCAACATCTTCCATTGAAGATCCGAAAAGACTCATAAGAAAACATAGACCTCAACATTCAAATATTCAATCAAGTTCATCTACTTTGGTAAGGTCTACATCTCTACCTTCAAAATTGCTTTCACTTGAAGATATTCCTTTTGATATGAAGTTCAACTTATCATTGTTTAGATCCAAATCTGAAACATTGCTATTTGAAATTGTATTTAAGGTTATCTAGAATAACATCTCTGTTTGAAATTGTATTCCACCCTTTAAATATTGAAACAAGTTTCTCATCCACAGAATCGAGTTGAGAAGAAAGTTTTGATAGGAAGGTTTGGAGTCAATTTTATAAACTTCAAAAACTAGCAAACCATCTTCAATATACCTCCGAGCAGGCTTTTATACAATATCAATAGGAGCTCTTGTCTATTGATCCTCTTTCAGCTACATCTATTCACACTACTGCTACATCCCCTCACATTGTTGTTTCTTCATCATCCACACTTCCTCGTACACAACCACCTCTCATACCAACACTTCCTTTTGTGACTACAAGCTTACCTCATAAAACAACTCTGGCCAGATTTTCTCCATTAGTTTTTCCGGGAAAACTTTTTGATTTACCTCAGAACTATGGATAAAGACTACCTCTTCTTGATGGAACCACTAAGGTTACAACTAGGCAACACATTGATAAAATCACATATTTCATAGATTTAGAAGAGGTAGATAATGATGATGTGAAGATGAGAATTATTGCTCATAGTTTCTCAGGAGAAGTGAAAAAGTGTTTCAGAGCTATGACAGCTGGTTCAGTACATAATTCACAACAGTTAACAGATATTTTCCTTGCTAATTGGGAGGAAAATAAAAATACTCTTTAGATATTGGCCATGTATAACTCATTGAAAAGGAAACCTAATGAATAAGTTCAAGACTATACTACCCACTTCAATAAGGTGTACAATTCCAATCCGTCCAATATCAAACCTCCACATGATTTGGCCATGTCGCACTATCTGAATTCCTTTGACCCTGATATGACATATAATCCTAGAGAAATAAACCCTACCTCATTGGAGGAAATGAAAAAAAATGCAGTCAGCGTTGAAGCCAATCTGTTGATCAAGAAATCCAAAAGCAAAGTTGAAAAGAGAGTTATAATTAAGGAAGAGCCATCATCCTCATCTGAAGCTAAGTTGGATATTTTGATTATAAATGTGGAAAATATGGTAGATAGGATGTCCATTTTTGAAAGGAAGTCAGAAAATCAAATCTGGAATCCTAATTTCCGAGGACAATCGCAGCAACCACAATTTAGGATTACGCAGAGAGAGCAAAACTATGCCCAAGGACCTGAAGATGAAGATGATATTGTTGAAGAGAACCGTTTCTTTACAAAATATCATGGACCTATCTTTCTTACAAAAGATGATGAGTATACTGAGGAAACATATGTGCTAGATGACCAAGAATATCTCCTTACAAATGATGATGGGTTGGTAGTCTGATTCGAAGACTATTAAAGGGGGTACCTAATCTCTCTCATCTCAACGCAGAGATAGTACAATTTCAGAAATTGAGATGTTCCTATTACTTCTACTCAAAAGAGGACAACTTAGCCCAAGAAAAATTCCCAAGCTAGTCCAAACAAAGAGAAGGAGCCTGTTGCCATAAATCAAAGAAAAAACAGTCAGCCATCTACAGGTACATCAAATAAGGATAAGGAAGTACAAAGGAAGGAGTCTTCAGAAAAAGAGCAACCTGAAAAGTGGGATACCATTATAAAAGAGGTAGAGAAACAATCTAACTTGTTTATCTTAGAGAGTGAAATTTCTAAGTTAAAGGTTTATATTCCCTTCAAAGAGATTGTAAAGAATGATATATACAAATCTCATATTGCCGAGATGTTGAAAATAGATCACATCTCATACATGGTAAATGTTAGTGATGGCCATCCCGAACTTATTTGGCCCAGCCATAGATGAAAATCTTGATGATAGTGAAGTCCCTCCCTTTTATCTCAGCTTGAGGATTCATGATTATGTTCTCCATAATGCCATGCTGGATTTTAGGGCCTCACATAATTTAATACCAAAGGCCATCATGGATAAGTTGGGGCTAGACATAACCCGATCCTATCATGACCTCTATTCTTTTGATTCTGGTAGAGTTTTATGCCTTGGTCTTATCAAAGACTTAGTTGTCTCTTTGGATCAAATTCTAGCCAAAAATGTGTTGATGGATGTTGTAGTTGCTAACATACCTCAAAGGTATGGCATGTTGCTTGCACAGTCTTGGGGAGCCAAATTAAGGGGTACTCTATAACTTGATTTTCATATGCTACAATTCTGGTATTTGGCTAACTTAGGAAGCTATATCGAGAAGTGAAAATGAAATACATGATCACTAGAAAATATAAACCGAAGAATAACCCAATTCACTCTCTACATATTGATTTAGAGTCCTTCATATTGTATAGTGATCATAGTACTGATGATTTAGATAGTCAATTTGTAAAGGTGAAGAAATTTTAGAATTGTCGAATAGTGTCCAAGCGACCTAGAATGTAGAAAATAGAAATCATTATTATGAAATTTTGTAGCCAAGCACTTCAGAGAGAAAGTCAGTAGAATCACAGAAAATATCAGTTGAGTTAGAGAAAGGCAAAGAACAGGTTGAGACAGTGGGTCAAAAAGGAAAAAGAGATCAGTCCACAAAATTTCAGCTTCTTGATGATGAGGAGGGTCTTTTGACCATGGATTTTGATGGTGCTTTGGGTAAATATGGACCTGATATCAGAATCTAGATTCGTAGCCCTATACATCAGTCATCTAAAGTCCCATGTAATGTAATATTGTGTTCTTATAAGCTATATTTTGACTGTTCGAAGAATGAGATAGAATATGAGGCCTTGATCACTGGTCTTCGAATTTTGAAAAGGCTAGGTGCAAAGAGGATTGTAGTATATGAAAAGTCTGAGTTGGTGATAAAATAGGTAAAAGGGGAGTATCAGGCCAAAAATCCTAGAATGAGAGCTTATCATAATTTTGTTCATGATATTTTTAAAACTTTTCCATAATATACATTGTCTATGATTCCTAGAAGTCAAAATTTTATGGCTTATTCACTTGCCACAACAGCCAGCAATTTTAAGATTCCTATTCATGCTACCAAAAAGTTTGAAATTCATGTGAAGCATCGCATGCTTGTCCCTAAAAATCCGAGATACTGGAAAGTATTTTGGGATGATAAACAGATAAAAAAAATTTCTGCAGATGGAAGAAGAGTTTGCTAACTCCCATATTGATGAGGTGTATAATGAAATTTATCAGGTAATTGAAGCTGCTGAAGTTGAGATACTGCAACTAAAGGAAAATAAAATTCCACAAGGTCTAGTACCTTTGGAAGAGTTGTTTGATGATGATGATGTCACAAAAAAGATAACAATGGTCCCCACAGAAGTAGGTGTTGAATATGTAAACATTGGTATAACGGATAACCTCAAGATGTCGAGGTCTTTGTCCCCTGAGTTGAAAGGTAAATACACAACTCTCTTTGAGTGATTTTTCCTTGATGGCATTTTCTCTGGGAGTGTTAGTCGTTAGTATTTTTCACTCATTTGTTAGTGATGACTAGATCCATAGCTGAGTTTTCTAGAAGCTGATTTCCATATGTCAATTTTTCATCTAGAAAACCCTCATAAAACATTTTTCGCCCTCTTACTTTTCAGTCTGCTCATGTCAAAGTTAAAACCCATTATCACTATTTTTTTCTAGCTTCAGCCCTACTGGTCTGCCCATCAGCTCTAAAAAGCAAATCCAAGTCTGTTGCAAAAGCCTCCCTTAAGTTAGGAAGTGGCGCTTTAAGGCATGTTACCCTTGGCAACCATCAAAAAGCCAAAAAACCTCCATCTCTGCCATGTGACTAATCATGATCGATCCTCACTCGCAAACTGTTGATCACCGCCTAAGTCGTGTCACGATACACCCCTAGGTCTCAAGATCGCATAAACCACACCACGATTATTAGGTGTTTCAATATTTTATGGTTTCTACAAGATAGAAATATAATTTATCTCCCAATTAAATTCTCTGAATCTACATTTAGAAGAACAGCTGCTTCTCAATGTAAACATGAGCCTGAGATATATCTGCAAGACAGAGAGTTACTCATCAAGACCTTGCAGCTTCCTTTCAGCATGAAAATCACAGTAAGAGAAAGACACCACTGTCACAACAAACTGGTAATTTGTCATGGCCAAGAACCTCCTTCATTTACAAGCAGAGGGTTAGGGCGCCTCCTTCATCTACAAGCAGAGGGCGCTGGCCAATATTGACTTTAAGGATTGCAAAAGCCCAGGTTTGCTTTTTACTGAACAGTGAAACAGTGACTCTAGGTTTTTCTGAGTGTAAGTGATGATCATAACAGGGCTAGAGTCTGAAGTATGCAAGTTAAAGGGAACAAAGAGTTTTGGTCTTGTAAAGGAAGTCATTTGAATTTTTCAAATCATATGAATTGTTAAAACCTTAGAGAGACATATCATTAGTGAAAAAAACTCTAATCATAAGCAGTCTGTTGTTTCAACAAGACCAAATTGAAGAAATGTTGACAAATCATGTCATTACACAAGCAGAAGAAAAGGTGGTTGTTTTTCAAATGGTGTTAACCTCCCTACTCACAGAGATTATCTTTCAAATAATTTGTCATAAGTTGACCAAGGCAAATGGTGACATTTCAGTTCCCCTCAGCAAAGAGCAGTACAGTGAGACAGTGACACCTTGACTAGGGTTTTCCTGAAGCACAGTAGTGATTGCAGGCAGAGGTAAAAGTATTAATGTTTTCAAGTTTGTTTTCTTATCATCATATCCAAGAAAAACCCTTGTCAGGCAGGCTTGTCAAACAATCTTCAGATACTTTGCCAAGTGAAGGGCCTCCTTCATTCATGAGCAGATGGCCAAGGCATTGACTGTTTTTAAACACTGATTGGTCAAAGATGCAATGGAAAGAGACAAAGAAGGAAAGCAAAAGTCATTGCACAGGCAACAAATGGTGTTTATGTTTCAAAAGATATTGGTTTTCCTACTCATAGGGAAATGTATTTCAAACTATACATCATGGTGGACAGGAGACAATTTGAATATGCATGCCATTGATACAAAAAGGGGCAGTTTCCTTAGGAGAAAGGGTCAAACAACACCTCACTGTCACATCCCAAGAAGTCTAAAAGAGTTCCTTTCAAATAAACAGAGATATTATATAATGTGTTTTGAGCAGAGGAATGTAGTGAAAAGTGCCCTTCTTAAAAGACCATGGAAAACTATGAAAAACTACAGCAAGTTTGACAACTACAGTGGAAGAAAAGGCTGATGAAGCACCTAGAAGCAAGAAAGTATTTTGAAAAGAGTTGCTTTTCCTAAATCAAAGAGCCATGACTAAATCCAAAGAAGGCCAGCAAATTTGAGTACCTGCAGTAAGAAAGAAGTTGAGAAAGCAATCGGAGACAGAAGCTGTCAAAGCAAGGGATTAACAAAGTGGCAGTTCAGTTTTTCTCCAACAGGAAAGGCACTCCAAACAGGTTTACAAATATGCAGAAAGATGTTAATACCTACAGTGGGGAAGAATTTGAAGAAGCTTCTGGAGACAAAGACTGTCAAAGCATGTTGACAATACAAACCCTATCCTTTCAAAAACAAAGCAGTCTTCAGGTTTTTTTTAAACAGTTTTGAAGAGGGGTTACTTTACATAATGAATATCACTAGCATTATTAACACAGTGGCAGAGATGGTCTGAAGGTCATTAGGTTATTTTTCAAATTTAAAATTGCTGTGTTAAATGGTCACCAGGGACACAAAGCCAAACGGGAATTATCCTTTAGAACCATGTGTATAAGTGAAACAGATTTTTTTGACCCTTCAAGCTATATTTGTTGTTTGTAAAAAGGTTCATTCGTGTTGGCATGGTTCAAAAAACATAAAAATCTCCACTGCTTGCATCGCTACCGAGTCCAAGTTACAAATGCGCCAAAAGGTTGTGTTAAAGAAGGTCAAAAAGCTTCGAAAACTTTGCAAGCACCAACCATAAGTTCTTTTTTGCATTTAAAATCAATGATAAAGGTGACCGTTGAGAATTTGAAATGACATAAGAGTAAAGTCGAGGAACAAATTTGCATTTTCAAATCACAAGTGAGTTTTCCTCTGATGTTCTCAGCACCAAATGAAGAAGACTGGAACGATTTTGAGCATTTTTCACACAGTGTTTAGGTTTAAACACCGCGCGACGCGCCTGGAAGAAAATTTGCACGGGTGGTAGATTGTCGCGCGACGCGCCTGTACACGGCGCCCGAACCCGACCCGACAGGCCGCCCGGATAGTTTGTTGTGCAACGTTCTTTCTCTTCAGAGTGCCGCGCAGGCTTAAAACCTTCAGTGCACCTCCAGTTCATACGCTAAGCTACTCCAACTCTCTACAAGGGATTTTCATCAAGTTTGAAGGTATTCTTATATGCTCTCCCCCTCGGTTTAAAAAATTGCTAAGTGCTGTGAGGGTTCTAAAAACTACAGTTCAAGTTTGTAAAAAACTAGTTATTGATGCAGTGCTGAGGTTAGAAGCAAAAACCAAAGGTTTGAATTGAGCACTATCACGAGTAACCATTGCAATTTGCCATCAAATTGAAGCAAAATCTGTTAGTTGTGTGTATTGTTTAAAGCAGAGAGGAAAAATGAGGAGCTTCTGAAGGTGAAAATAGTCTGTCCCTATCTGAAACAAAATGATCATGAGATGAACACTTTTGTTTTTTCTGAAAAATCCTCTGTATATCAAAGGGGCAAAGGATAGTGTGTGGTTTTCATTTCCGTAAAAAAGAGTCAGTAATACCACCATTGCAGTTGCAGGTTTTCCTTTTGCAAAATTGTTTGAAGAACAATAAGGTGCTCAAAGGGTGAAAATAGTATGTATTATTAAAATTGAATTTAAGGAAAGGTGGAGCATAAAGAACAGTTTTTGTTGAAAAGGAATTAATGGTTGACCACGTACTTAATGTGACTGTTGCAAGGCCTTGACTGCCACCTTAAAGAAACCTCTCAATTTGTGTCACCTTGTTCCTTATCAGTAAGTCTAGCTGTATGCTCACACTGGGGAATTACTTTGTATGTGTATGATTCTATTTGATGAAGTGACATACCTATAGAAGACAGTGAAGTGTAATAAAAAAAAAGAGTTGTTGTCAAAGAGTAGTTTATAGGTTGAAAGCTACAGAGGAAAGTTGGTCACACTTCCCACAAAAGAGACAGTGTTCACTGTGTTCGTTGCTTGATTGTTTTTGTTTTTTCGAGCTGATTGATAAGTGTATGTTCATATAGAGTAGAGGTTTTTTCTGCAGAGGCAAGGGTTACATTGATAAGGGGCCACTGATTATTTTGAAAGAAGTAAACTTCTACAGCCTCTGTTGAAACTTTATAGCTTGTTTAACTCTGTCACCTCTGTTCTCTAACTGTGAATTTGACTGTATACTTACACTGAGGTTTGATTGCATAAGCCATAAGTCTGTTGATTCATTAGCACAATAGGAAAGGCAGGTTTTGTAATGATTGGAAAGTACACCATTGATCCAAGGTACAAAGATGTGTTGTTAACCTCCAAAAATCACCAAGCAAGGAAATTTTGACACTGTATACATCTTTCTTCCTAACAATCTGTCCTTCATTCCACTGTATTATATCCTATTGAAAATTCTGTTGGCAGAGATACTTTCAAGGTGGAAGGCCACTTTTTAAGTGAGCAGGGGTTCTTTATATTGTGAGGGGACAGAGTGCAGTCATCCAAAGACATTGTTCACTATCTAGACAGTGAATTGACACAGTTTGGCTCCAAGAAGGTAGTTTACACACAGTGAGGCAGTTTTTTTTCTTCCAAAGCATATTTAGGTCAAAATGCCTCCAAGGCAAGACAGCAGAAGTGGCCCACATAAAAGATATGAGCCAATCTCTACAGAGGAGGTTAATGCTCATCCATCCATCCTTTTTAACTTCCATGAAGTAGGCTGTCTAGATTTCTTCCAGAAGATACAGGAAGTCAAAAGCTTCTCGCCATTGACCCACCTATGTGCCCTGAGATTCAAAGAAAAACATTTCCAAGTGGCAGGTCTTGATTTCAAGATTTCTCCAAGGTATGTGTCCAAGGCCACCAAGATTCCATATCATGGCGAAAAATGGTTCAAACAAGCCCATCTTGACTTAGAAGATTACAAGCCTTTCATCAAGCCTGAGCATAGAGATGCTTTCACTGCTATTTTCCCTTTTTCATATCTTCTTGACAGCTATGCTCCTCTTATGAAAGTCATAATGAAATATTTTACTTGTGAAGGGAGGTTTGATCGAGTTTATGCATACCATGTCTGCCTATTGATGCATTTTACTAGAAACAAGCAACTAAACCTCCCTTACTTTTTATTCAAGAGCATCGAGAAGATGGCATCTACAGTCCAAAAGAAGGGCCCACCTCTGCAAATACCTTCTCTTTTCCATCACTCTCTGATCAAGATTATCATCCTACACCAGCTAGAGAAGAAAGAGGTTCCATGGGATGTATTCATCAGTCATCCAGATTTCTCTACTGTTCCTCCCGTCCATATATCTCCCACTCAGCCTGTTCATCGCCCTATACCTTTGTCCAGCAAGCCTACTCCTAGAAGGCTCAAAGTTACCACTGAACAGTCAAGACAGCAGGAAGTAGGAGAAGGGAGTAGACAACAAGAAGAGGAAAGAGATGAACATCAACAAGAGGTAAGGGATGAACAGCAACAAACAGAAAATGAGGAACAACAGCAGGACAATGGTGAAGGCCAGCATAAAAAAGAAGATGATGAACAACAGGTACAAGAAGAAGAACAACAGCTTGATACTGAAGGACAGGAACAGCAGTTTGGGCAGGAAATTGAGCCACATCTTGAGCCACAAAATGAGCAGGAAATCCAAGCACAGCAGCAGCTTGATTTTGGTGAAAAAGGGCAGCAAGTTGGAACCCAAATTGAACAAGGCATTGATGTAGAACATCAAGTTAAGGTTGGCGAACAGGAGCAGCAAAGTGAACAACAAGAAGAAAACATCCAGCAGCCTCAAGAAGAGCAGCAGTTTCAAGAAGATGTCAAAGGTAAATCAGTTGTTTCTCCTCCTCCCAAAAGAACAAAGCTCAGCACAGCAAGGAAGAAAGGGTCTAAGGCTGCCACTCTAACAGTGACCAAGGTTGTTCCTAGCAAAAGGAAATCGCCCAAAAGGACACCTACTAGCATGCCAAGGAGGAAAAGTGCAAGATTGGCCTTCAAAGGGAAAAGCAAAGTTGGAGAAAGTACAAAGCGTGGAGGTGAATTGGCTGTCATCCCAATCCAAAGCGATGACAGTGATAATGAGGCCCGCCTTCTTGAAAACCTCCTAATTCATAAAGAGGGGCAAATTGAGGCATTAGAGGAAGATCTTCAAAGGGCAAGGAACTTCAACCACTTCTTGGAGATCCAAAACAAACAGATGAATGTTCACACAGCTGTTCATGAAGCACGGGCGATCAAATATAAGAATGAGGCAGCTAAGGCGCAAGCAAGGATAGAAGAACTCATTGGTGAGTTTGATGAGGAAGAAGAGGAAGACTAGCCTAGGCAGAAGAGGCCTAGGACCATAGGGCTTAAAAGAGCCTTGGAAAAGAAGAAAGAAGAAGAACAAGCCCATCTCCAAGCCTTTCCTCTCACTGCACTCCTTGAGCAGGAAATTGAAGAAAACAAAGAGGCATGGCTTGAAAGAGCCAACAAACACTTGGAGATGAAGCTTAAAAGAGCGAACAGAGATCTAGAGCTACAAAGGATGAGGACACATCACTTTCAAAAGTTGAATCAGTTTGCCTGGTGCAAACTAAAGGCAACCCAAGAGAAACTGAAGAAGGCAAAGGGGAAGCGCCCGACACGGAAAGAGGAGAAAGGAACATCAGCTCTTGACATTTTGGCCTCAGCTTCGGAGCATGTTGCTAGGGACCCTTGAGGGTCATGCATGCCAATTTTGGGCCCATTTCGACAACTTTTTGTTTTTTGGCATTTTTTGGGTTTTTGGTCGAAAACTCATAATTTCGCCATTTCAGTTTGAGGATTTGTCAAGGGAGAAGGATGATACCAGTTGATGCCATAATTCTATGAGCAGGTCCTCAGCGATTTTCAGAGCATTTGGAGATCATTCACCCCCTCAAAACGGCGAAAAATGCTCACTTTTTGCACATTCTGCCCATCATATCAGCAGTCTGCTATTTCCTTGCTTTTTACACACAGGTAGAGATTTGGAGGACTTCCAGGCATTAGATTGAGGTGATTTTAGTTGCGCCGGAAAGTAGACATAGAAATCTTTCCAACGAGCTATCATGAGCCTCGTTTCGACACCGGGAAGGCTGCCAATTGTTTCCAGCAAGACAGGGGACCTTTTTCTGATATAAATTTGAAGTATTTTTGTAATTTTTGAACCTAAAAAATCTGCTTTTCCCAAATGTGCGTTTAGCTATTTTTACACTTGGGAAATGATGTAAAGTCAATATAATTCCCATTTTTAGCATTTTTTTAGATATTTTATGGGATATTTTGTGCCTTGGGCTTTGCAAAGCCTCAAGGACAAGTTTAGATATTTTGATTGGGCCAATGGGATAGCTAGTTGCACCATGAGGTTTTCCTCACTTGAGCCTATTTATTCCACAAGGCTTCATTGTAAAACAGAGGCTGAACTTGAGAGAAGAATCAATATATTGGTCATATGAGCTTTGAAGAACATACTTATGTTATGATTTTGGACTGCCTCTTGGATGCTTTTGATGAATGATGAAGGGTTGTTGATGGATTCCATGACATGGTAGAATGGTATAGTGTTTCTTGCTTTGTTGTTGTCTTCTAGTTTTCATTCATGATACATGCTTCTTGCTGCTATAGATCAATAGAGATTAAGTTTGAGATATGCCCATGGAGGCACCTCAAATTTCCTGAATCTTCATAGCTTTGTGTTTTCTTCTTCCTTAGTTATACTAAAGAATTCTTAACTGCTCTTTAGTAACTTAAGGATATTGTTGCTAGTTTTATTCATAAGTTCTATGCATGTTGAGTAGGATGTATGGTGTGCCCTGCTTACCTATGACTGTCCATAGTTCTGTCCATAAAACTATCTCTTTGACTGATTAGATTATCATCTTGTTGAACCAAGGAGGCCTAGTCTCGATCTAGCCCTTTGCCTAAAACTATGAAAGCTTGTTTGTCAAAGTGCCCAATAACTTAAAGACTGTGTTTAGGCATTCCGGCATAGTATTTTGAGTTGTTAGTCCGTCTTATGTGTTTTCCCCAAAGTTTGATAGCCATTTCCCAAAGTTAGAGGGTCTTATACTTCTATGCATGGCTTGAATGTTTGTTTCGATGTGTTGATTAGTTTATAGTTACATTTTGCATGATTAAGGGTTTTCTTTACCATGTTTATGTTATCTATTAAACCAATGATGCTTGAAACTCTTTGTTATTCACAAACTTGATGTCCATTTACTCCATTTTGCCCAAAGATCCTTTCTACCTTGAATCAAATCGGCCCTACAACAGCCTTGCATCATCATCTCATAGCCTCCTTGACCTTTTTGACCCCATAGCCTAGTTGATCTAACTTCTTGTTACCCATTTTATATCTTTGATCAGTTTTATCCCTCACAAACTTAAAAACAAAAAACAAAAAACATACTTCATAACTAGCCTAATATCAGAACACCACAAGCAAACACACCGATATCTTTTATATATAATAGAGAGAGCCCTCTCTGAGTCCAGGAAGGCTAGGTCCTTGGGCTCCAAAGCTTGGTTTGATGTTACATCATCATTTGGCTCACCAATCGGCCAAATCACGGGACCCTAACATAATGGCGATCACGGTGGGACTTATTGAGTTCATGATAGTCTAGCAAACTTTTATAGACTCCTTAGTCTTTCAAATTTTAACTTAAACCATCAGCCTTTAGAATCATTTAGTGTGAACTCTCTGCTTCAACCATCTTAGCAAAGTGATGAATCAGTTTTATAACACTCTTACATCCTAGGCTGCACATAAAACTCAGAAAAAACCACAAAAAACACTCCCTTAGATTGGCTTTTGACATTATTGGTGGTGGACCATACAAGTATACCTCTAAACAAACTGATAATCCACCTGGCGACTCCACTAACCTCTAGTAGGCCTTACTATTTTGCCAAACTCTAGTTTACTATCTGATAGACCTATCCCATCGCTCACTAACATAGCGGGAGATGGTGAAACACTGAGTACATGATAGTCTAGCAAACTCTTATAGACTCTTTGGTCTTTTAGATACTTAAAACAAGCAAGCAGTCCATAGACCCATTTAGAGTAGACTCTTGTTGTTCTCATCACCCTAGCGAAGTGTTGAAACAAGTCTAGGATACTTTAAACCATAGGCTGCACATAAAACTCAGAAAATCCAAAACATTCCCAGATTAGTTACTGGTGGTGGACCATAGCTATCTTCATAAAAACAACCCAGTTCCACCTAGCGACTCCACTAATCCATCCCTTTTATTTTTGACCATCCTTCACCTTAGTAGAACTTTAGAGAAACCACTCATCCAAAACCTTCATCAATACCATCCTCTCTAAATCCAAAATCTGGCTTCACGAAGAATTAACACCAAATCCCATCCAGACCCAAATCCCCCTATCATAGTAGATGACCCAGAGAAGATTCTGTGGCAAGCTTCCGAAACTGATCATATAGCTTCTGGTAGATCCATTCGTAAAACAAGATCAGTACCTAAACATCTCACTAGCCTACCAGATTCACCTTTTGAATTAGAGTCATCAAAAACTCTTCCCAGAAGCAAATCATATAGTAAGATAAACTTTGACGATCTTGAACCCCTAGGCCCACCACAGAGTCCTAGTAGAGAAGCTTCACCAACCACTCCTCCTGACTTCCAGCTTCTCTATCAGTTTGGCTCCTACCATCCCAGATCTGCTCAAAACCAGATCACTTGTCCAAGTTCATCCGCCACACCTGTTCAAACCACCTCATCTCATCCCACTAGTCCTCATCTTGTACATCATCCATTAGCTCCCGTCATGGCAGCCTGGTATGCACCTTTGGTGTTGCCACCGCCTTTGGCTCCTCTCCCAAATAAATATCAAGACAAAATCCCACACTTTACTAGAGAAGACACCACCACACCTCAACAACATATAAGTAGGATGACTGATGCTTATGAATACCTGGAGGTACAAGACGAGACCGTCAGAATGAGAATATTTTCCCAAAGTCTTGGTGGTGAACCCAAAACATGGTTCAAAAGCTTAACTCCAAACAGCATCCACGATATCCCAGAATTACATCAAGTTTTCAGAAATAGGTGGGAAATTCGAAGAAACCCCATTCAAATCCTGTTAGAATATAACAACTTGAAACGGGAAAATGGGGAAAGTGTCCAAGCTTACTGCACTAGGTTCAACAGTGTATATAACTCCCTACCACCTCTTTTCAAACCCCCACTTGGTTTAGCCTTGGAAAAATTCCCCGAGGGTTTCGATCTGGACATGACATATCATCCGAGAGACAAGGATCCCCCTACCTTAGAGGAAATGAAACAAATAGCCATAAAAGCAGATGCCAACTTAGCAGAAAAAAGAGCTAGGACTAGATCAGAAGGAAAGGTCACATATAAAGATGAGGTCTCCACTTCATCACCTTCCCTAGATCCCAGAATAGATGACTTAGTCAAAACCATGGCCAAAATGTGGGAAAGGATAAATGAAAAGGCTCCTGTTAGGGACAACCAACCAAACCCTCCAAACAGAAACCGAAACCAAAACTTTAGGAGGGAGCAGCCTCAAAACAGACCAAGGGAAAATGACCAACAAATTAGGCCACCTTTCAATGAAAACTATGTGGAAGAGGATGACAGGGACACAGAACCTCTTGATGAACATCATTTAAACCTCATAGGATCTGATAATGACAGTGAGGTGTACCTCACAGAAGAAGAACAAGCGTTCTTTTCTCCTAATCAGGATGAGACCAACTATGAAGATCTCGACGACCCTGCCATAGATTTTCAGAATGCCATTATAGAGGTTCACAGGCAATATGACCTTAGAAGCAAAAGAAACCAAGATAATTCCAAGAGAGGTAACTCAGATACTGCTAAGACCCCTGATACCATCCTCAAGAAAGCAATAAGCAGTGACAAAATCAAGGTGGAGAAAAATGACCAAAACAAAGCTAAAGTCACCCAAACTAGTCCTAACTCAGCTATTCTGAGTACTTCCACAAAAGTTTCCGAAGCAACTATGGCAAACAAAATCCCAAAACAAAGCCAACAAACTCAGAACATAGAGAAGGTCGTGGCTGAAAAAACTGAAACAAACATATCTAAACTTCAGTTGCCTTTCAGTTTTGAAGGCGAAATCGCCAAGATCAAGATCACCATGCCTCTTACTGAACTCATTGCCCAAAACTCTTATAAATCCCAAGTACTAAAAGTCCTAAATCTAGGGAATGATGCAAACACTGTTAATCTGGCTGATGACACTCCTGAAGTATTGTTTGGTCCAAAGATAGAGGGAAAATTCCAAGAAGGAACTACTCTTCCATTTTACATTAGCCTAAACATCCATGACCAAATCCTCCACAATGCCATGCTAGACTCCGGCGCCTCGCATAATCTTATGCCGAAGGTAGTAATGGAAAGACTAGGCCTGGAAATCACAAGACCATACAAAGACTTGTACTCATTTGATTCGAGTAGAGTCAAATGCCTGGGTTTGATCAAAGACCTTTGTTTTAGTCTGGCCCAAATACCTGCAAAACATCTCATCATGGATATAGTAGTGGCAGACATTCCTCCCAAGTACGGGATGCTTCTATCCAGATCTTGGGGAGCCAAACTCCAAGGGAATATCCAACTGGACATGTCATATGCCACCATTCCTGTGTTTGGCCAGACCAGAATACTCTACCAAGAATCACACATGAAATACATGATTAGCAGTCAAGATAGGCCAGATAACATTCCAATGTGTTCCTTGCATTCCGACCTGAACTCTTTCATTATGCATATTGATGAAAACATGGAGGAAGAGTCAGAAGAAACTGAAATAAACTTTGATCCACCACATCAGTTGTCCCTGGTGCCTTATGATGAGCTATACACTCAAAACTACCATGATCATGAACAACTATGTCATGAAGAAAGTAAGTATGTCCCTTCTAAGGTAGGATTAGAGCAAGAAGCACAAACCCTTATGTACTATCAAGCAAATTACTCTAACCTTAGTCAAGCATCAGAAATAACTTGCGGAAATTTTTTCCGGGTAAAGGCCTTAGAAGACTTACACATCATAAACCTGTTCGGAACCCGGGAGCAAGGGAGTTTAATGTTTCTACCATACCTCAAAGATATACCATCATATAGATCATCCACTGCAAATGAAACTTTGACTATAGCCCCAGCAGCTCAAAATCTAGAAAAGATACCTGATAAACTTCTTATGAGTAGGAATGATAGTTGCAGTTCTAGCATACCTGAGCTACTGAAATTGGCTCATCTTCTATCTTTTCATGAAGAACTCAGAAAAGCTAAAATCAGAAATCTCATACAGAATACCAATTTCTATAGGAAAAACAAGGGAAAATACTATGTCACAACCTTTCCCTCAAAGAACAATTTTGACAAGAGAAAACACAACAATATGAAACAAACTGAAATAATCAGGGATAAAACAGATGGTCATAGAGTCTGCTTCGATTTTAGAAATAATACTGCATATCCCTATAACAGAAATCATGTTTTTTCTACCCAAGACCATGATTCATCAATTAAAAGTGCTTTTAATCATGTATTTTCGCAAGATGGTGTTTCAGGTCATGTTCAAAAGATTCCCTTGTAAAGTAGACAGCTTAAGGATTTTTTCCAGTTTGCGGGAGGTAGATCTAATTTCAAGTCCAAAATTGCAAAACCACCCAATATCAAAAATCTGTTCATGAGGGCCATGTTCCCAGTTTTAAATTTCTGCATTTTTGCATACCTTGATGATGTCATTATCTTTTTCAAGAATGACCAAGAGTACATGCATTACTTGAGGAAAATGTATAGTAAGGAAAGGAGTGGAAATCAGATATTCAAAGAGGTACAGTGGGAAGATACCGGGTTGTTCAGAGATTCTTGCATGAATCCCTGTGTCATGTTAGAAAGAGAAAACTTCCCAAATTTTTCTTTTCAAGAGTTAAGTGGGCCAAGGGTGAGAGGAGATCCTTACGAGGATAAGATGCTTAAATTTCGTCATTTCCAAGATTTCTGAGTTTGAAACATTTTTCATTCATTGTACATACCATTGTCTGAAATATTGAAAAACAGAGAAGTCAAAAACAGTAAAAGATAGAAAAGTCAAAAACAGTAAAACACAGAAAAGAGGGCAAGTGAAGATAGAAACAAAGGCCCCATGTTCCAAAAAATAGTCTTTCGGAAAGCGAGCAAGCCTAAATGCTGCTACTAGTACTTCAATGTCTTGTTCAGCTATCTAGCCTAATCATAGCTGAGCATGTTTAAATTTATTTGCTGATAAGTTAGTGAGTGAAAAGATAGTCAACATTGTGTAAGATTGACTTATCACAGAGTTTAGATTAGGGAGAGATTCTGGTTCCACATGCCTAAAACAGAACCAAAGAGAGAAGCGAGAGATGAAAAATACATTGTACATCTTAGCCCCGCTTGTCTAGTTTCCCTTTGTTGCAAAATAACATTTGTGTGCAGCTTGTCTTTATGCCGCAAATGCATGACAAATCAGACTGTCTAATCCTGATTTGATCATTTTGAATTTCATGTCTTAGATTAGAGAACAAAATCCTGTCAAACTGCTTAATCTTGACAGTCGATCTAGCATAGGTAGAGTAATGAAGGAGTTCATCAGTTTAATCTGAACTCCCGGCAGATATAAGAGTAGAAACAGATAGGTTCATTTTGCAAAAAGAAAAATATGCATTGTCAAAAGGCTGCTAGTTCAAATGCGCCAAAGAGAAGAAAAAATGTTAGGAAAGATAGTGGGGTAGGTAGAGGTATCATTGATGTTAACCATGCTGTCACTTTTCAGAAATAACATCAAAGAAGGGTAAATTTTTGCGCCAATGGATAAGGCACTGGTCTTCATAAGCCAAAAATCTGAATTCTGGACACCTCCTGACGAGGAGCTGCCCTCCCCAAATGGAGCCACTGTTAGTCATCAATATTTTTCATTTGTTAGTGATGACTAGATCCATAGCTGAGTTTTCTAGAAGCTGATTTCCATATGTCAATTTTTCATCTAGAAAACCCTCATAAAACTTTTTTTCGCCCTCCTACTTTTCAGTCTGCCCATGTCAAAGTTAAAACTCATTATCACTATCCTATCTAGCTTCAGCCCTACTGGTCTGCCCATCAGCTCTAAAAGGCAAATCCAAGTCTGTTTCAAAAGCCTCCCCTAAGTTAGGAAGTGGCGCTTTAAGGAATTTTACCTTTGGCAAACATCAAAAAGCCAAAAACCTCCATCTGACACAGAACATTCATGACAGACCTCCCATTCTGCAAATCAAGTTGATCACAGCCCTAGGTCGCGCCACTTACACACCCCTAGGTCTCAGCAGTGCATAAACCACAGCCTCAAGCTGATTATTAGGTGTTTCACAGTGTTTTATGGTTTCTACAAAGACAGGAAATATAATTTCATCTCAGGAGAAAATTCTTGAATCTACATTTAGAAGAACAGCTGCTTCTCAAATGTGAAAATGAGCCTGAGATATATCTGCAAACAGAGAGTGACTCATCAAGACCTTGCAGCTTCCTTTCAGCATGAAAATCACAGTAAGAGAAAGACACCACTGTCACAGCAAACTGATAATTTGTCATGGCCAAGAACCTCCTTCATTTACAAGCAGAGGGTTAGGGCACCTCCTTCATCTACAAGTAGAGGGCGCTGGCCAATATTGACTTTAAGGATTGCAAAAGCCCAAGTTTTCTTTTTACTAAACAGTGAAACAATGACTCTAGGTTTTTCTGAGTGTAAGTGATGATCATAACAGGGCTAGAGTCTGAAGTATGCAAGTTAAAGGGAAAACAGAGTTTTGGTCTTGTAAAGGAAGTCATTTGAAGTTTTCAAATCATATGAATTGTTAAAACCTTAGAGAGACATATCATTAGTGAAAACAACTCTAATCATAAGCAGCCTGTTGTTTCAACAAGACCAAATTGAAGAAATGTTGACAAATCATGTCATTACCCAGGCAGAAGAAAAGGTGGTTGTTTTTCAAAAGGGTGCTAACCTCCATAGTCACAGAGATTATCTTTTAAATAATTTGTCATAAGCTGACCAAGGCAAATGGTGACATTTCAGTTCCCCTCAGCAAAGAGCAGTACAGTGAGACAATGACACCTTGACTAGGGTTTTCCTGAAGCACAGTAGTGATTGCAGGCAGAGGTAAAAGTATTAATGTTTTCAAGTTTGTTTGCTTATCATCATATCCAAGAAAAACCCTCACGTGCTTGTCAAACAACTGTTGACACCTAATCCTATGGATGGGTGTGCACATGTATTTTTGTATATTATTTATTATTAGGAAATAAGGAAGGCCAAGAGTCATTGGGAGCTGAATCCCAATAGCCTCACCTCCCATCTATAAGAGCATGTACATTCTTCAGCTAATAGAACATTGCAGTTTTGAGGAGTTACCTCCTGGTTTGACATGGTTATCAGAGCCAGCCCCACATTTGGCATTTCTGCCCTGTGGTGTAACTCCCTACCCTTTGCTCAGTCATATTTTTTAATGTTTTCTGCTGCTCCTAATTGCTAGACTGTTCTTCTGCATTTTTTTTTCCCTATTTAGCACTGACATTTGCAGCTCTAGCTCCTGCAGCTCCTGAAGACTGTAGGCTCTGTCAATCTGCAAATTGCAGGTTCTGCCACTCCAGCAGTCCTGCAACCCTGTCTTTCTGCAGATTCAACTTCAAATTTTTTTTGTAACGCCCTTTTGGGCCTCCTCCTTTCCATTCATTCTTGCGCTCCTCCATTTTTCTCCTACCCATCGCCTTCCCTTCCCCCTGCCTGCATTCCCATTCTCCATTCTCCCTGCATACACCTCCCTCTGCGCCATACATCCCTCTCCCTCTCTCTCACTGTTCTGCATTCCCATAACACCAGCGCCCTCACTATCCGCCATCTTCCCACGGCCCTTCCGGCCCCTCCCATCCATATATGACAGTCGTGGTATAATACAGTCCCTGGTTATCATACAGCGCCACCACAGCAAACGCCTCATACACTCCATATAACACCGCCCTTTATTCATTACCGCCATAAGGTTGCGTGCTGCGGATTCCCTGTTGCGTATTGTGTGTTGTGGATTTCATGTTTAACGCTGTCTACAAACGCACAATATTACACCGCCATATTTAAACGTTGTTCTACTCCAATACCACTGCCGCGTTAATACAACTGTGCAGTTGCATATTGACTGCCCAAACGATATCACATATACAACGCTGTTGGTCGAATATTACAATACCACGCTCCCACTGTTTTACAATATTCACGCTGCCAGTTTATATTTACGCCCCTTCCACGTAATACCACATCATGTGACCTTTGTTTTGTCATTACCACTGTCAATACATACCGCCTTGTATTATATTACAACTCCTCTGCATATTCGACTTCAGTTTTATATACCACGTTGTTTATGTACACCGCCTGTCCATTTATATATTAAACGTTGTCTACCGCCCTTTCAAATACCGCCCACGCTATAATACAACGCAGTCATACTGTCTTTCCTCTATACGCTGTTTAAAAACGTTGTTCATTGTATTTATACATCAGTCTATTAAACGTTGTCATTGCATTGTGGTTGTATTATAATCCAACGTTGTCATGTGCGTTGTATGGACATAGCATCTATTTGTTATATGCGCCCCCTTCTACTTTTCAATACCATTTCCCATATATATTTGCGCCCCCTCCCATAGTCATTCCTTTTATATATCGCCCCCCCCCCCCCCAATCACCATTTCACAAATTTCGCCCTTCCATTCACATTCCGTATTCACCATTCCATATCATCTTTTTATATACATTTTTTCCCCAAACAAAAAAAAAAATACATTTTTTTAATGCAGAATCAGTTTATAGCAAAGAGTGTTTTTTTATCTATACGCTGTTTAAAAACGTTGTTCATTGTATTTATACATCAGTCTATTAAACGTTGTCATTGCATTGTGGTTGTATTATAATCCAACGATGTCATGTGCGTTGTATGGACATAGCATCTATTTGTTATATGCGCCCCCTTCTACTTTTCAATACCATTTCCCATATATATTTGCGCCCCCTCCCATAGTCATTCCTTTTATATATCGCCCCCCCCCCCCCCAATCACCATTTCACAAATTTCGCCCTTCCATTCACATTCCGTATTCACCATTCCATATCATCTTTTTATATACATTTTTTCCCCAAACAAAAAAAAAAATACATTTTTTTAATGCAGAATCAGTTTATAGCAAAGAGTGTTTTTTTAAATTCAGTCTTCAGCAAAAGTTTATTGAGCAGATTTAATTTCCAGAAAGAGTTTTTAAACTCAGAATATTTTTTCCAGCAAGAGTTTCTGCCCTTTTAATTGAGTATATTTTCCAGCAAAAGATTTTTTTTGTTTTCTCTCCTTCAAGAGAAATTTTCCAGCAAAGTTTTGGTTTTTCTCTCCTCCTTCAAAAGAAGATGACAGTCCCTTCATCTTCTAAAGAGGCTGCCTACTTGGCACAGAGAGAAAAGAGACACGCTTCAGGTCCATCCAGAGGAAGAGAAGGCAGAAGACGAAGAATAAACTTCAGAGAAAAGGGGGGCAGACAATCTAAAGCTCAACAGCAAACAAATCAAGACAGAGGTAAAACTGATGACAAAGACAAAGGTAAACCAGCTGAATCAGCTCATTCTGTTCTAGCACATTGTAATAATGGAGTAACTGAAAACCTATTTGATGTTTCATTTACTTCATGGAGAGATGATTGGTTGCTAGATTCAGGAGCAACATGTCACATGACATTTAGAAAAGATTTTTTGAAGAATTCACTGACAAAGTTGATGGAGCAGTATATTTCGCAGATAAATCCAAACTCAAGCCATCAGGGCTTGGCACAGTCAGGCTTAAACTGCCTGGTCTTCCTGATCATATCCTACATGAGGTTCTATACCTTCCTGAGTTGAAGAGAAACTTGTTGTCCCTGGTTGAAATCTGGCAGCAAGGACACTCAGTTCACTTGTTTGATGGCAAGGCAGAGGTCAGAAAAGCATCAGATCACTCACTTGTCATGGAGGGAATAGAAGAAGGGAGACTCTTGAAGCTGAAAGGTTCATCTGCTCATGCTCAAAACTTTGCATTCAGTTCATATCATGATGAAGGTACATTTCCATCAAGTCTTTTATGGCATGCTAGATTTGGACACTTAAATTATGACAGCCTTCGTTTGTTGAAGAACAATGGTGTTGATGGACTGCCTACAATTCCTAGAAAACCTAAGGAATGTGATGCATGTATTCTAGGAAAGCATAGCAAACAGCCATTTCATGATTCACACTCAAGAGCACATAGGAAACTTGAACTTGTTCATTCAGATTTATGTGGCCCCATGCCTATTGCTTCTGCAAATGGAAACAAATACATGATGACATTTATTGATGACTACACCAGAATGTGTTGGATTTACTTACTGAAGAATAAGTCTGATGCTTTTCAAACTTTCAAGAATTTTCATGTATGGATTGAAAATGATGCACAAACACATATGGGCTCTCTACGTACTGATAATGGAAAAGAATACACTTCAAACGAATTTGAAAATTATCTTCGTCAACATGGAATCAAACATCAAACAACTGTGCCATATAATCCACAACAGAACGGTGTAGTTGAAAGAATGAACAGAACTATTTTAAATATGGTCCGCTCCATGTTATTTTTCAAGAATGTAAAATTGATGTTTTGGGCTGATGCAGTTCTATGTGCTGTTTACATAAAGAATAGGTGTCCTCCAAGTTCAATTAGAAACAAAACTCCTTTTGAAATGTGGCATGGCCACATTCCTTCGGTAAAGCATTTCAGGGTCTTTGGGTCCACCTGTTATGCCTTGATACCCAAGGGTCAAAGGAACAAACTTGGTGCTAGAAGCAGAAAATGTATCTTCTTGGGGTACTCTAATACCTCCAAAGGATATCGTCTCTATGATGAAGCAAATAAGAAGTTTGTGATAGCAAGAGATGTCATATTTCTTGAATCCTCCAAGAGTGACAAGGTTGTTGAGCGGCAACTTGATCGCCTGGACAGATTCACACATGCAAAGTCTTTCCAAGAATTTGATAATGTGATTCCACACCTTGAAGGGGGGATTTCGATATTGAATCAAACTGTGGAATCATATCCTGAAGCACTCTCTCCCCCGCATGAAGAAACAACCACGGATGACACATTGGATGATGTGATTGACAGAATTGGGAGATTGAATCTTGAATCAATCCCAACTCAGTCAAGTGACCAGCCAGGGCCATCTCAGAAAGGTCCCCCCAAATGGCTGACAAAGACACTGGAGGATGTTCATCCTGATGAGGTTGGAAAAACAGGAACAAGAAGTTCCACTCAAGAAATCGAAGGTGATGTAGATAATTCTGATTCCCCTGTTGATATGGATATTGCTTATAACTGTGAATTAAGTTTGTCTACAGATCATGAACCAACTTCCTTCAAAGAAGCCGCTTCTCATGATGAATGGAAAGAAGCGATGCAGAAGGAGTATGATGCCTTGATAAAGAATGGCACTTGGAAGCTGGTTGATCCGCCTTGGGAACGAAACCAATTGGCTGTAAGTGGGTCTACAAGAACAAGTACAAAGCAGACGGCTCACTTGACAAGCACAAGGCCAGGCTTGTGGCAAAAGGATTCGCACAGAAAGAAGGAGTCGATTATGAAGAAACTTTTGCTCCCACAGCAAAATGGACCACCATCCAGACTCTCTTTGCCTTAGCAGCTCAGAGTGGATGGAAAGTTCATCAGATGGATGTAAAAACAACCTTCTTGAATGGAGATCTAAAGGAGAAAGTTTATATGTCCCAGCCAGAAGGATTTGTGATAAAGGGTCAAGAACACAAAGTTTGCAAACTTGTAAAATCCCTGTATGGCCTCAAGCAAGCACCACGAGCCTGGTATGAGAAATTGACCGAGCATCTTCTGAAACTTGACTTCAAACATTTTGATCTTGATGATGCAACTGTGTTTGTTAAGAAAGTTGGAAAAACAGTTGTATATCTTGTGGTATATGTAGATGATCTTTTGATAACAAGAAACAATGAGAGCTATATTGCATCCATGAAGAAAGAGTTGAAGAAAGGTTTTGAAATGACTGATTTGGGTCATGTTCATTACTATTTGGGTATTGAAGTAATTCAACATCCTAAATTCATCTTTCTTTCTCAGAAGAAGTACATTTGAGATCTCTTGAACAAATTTGGCATGGATGATTGTAAACCCTTAGGCACTCCAATGGAACAAAACTTGAAGCTCACATCAGTTGAAGGGAAGGAATTTGAGGATGCAACTAAGTATAGACAACTTGTAGGAAGTCTTATCTATCTGACCACCACCAGACCTGACATCTCATTTGCTGTTGGAATCCTCTCAAGGTTCATGCAAAAACCTTGTGAAGGACATTGGTCTGCTGCAAAAAGAGTACTAAGGTACTTGAAGGGGACTCAAGACTTTGGACTCAAATATACACAGGTAGGCGACTTCATCTTGACCGGATACTCTGATTCAGACTTTGATGGCGACAAAGAAACAGGAGTGTCTACTACAGGTTACACCATGAGTCTTGGATCAGGAGCTGTCTCATGGAGATCACGCAAATAGTCAGTTCCAGCAGATTCCACGACCGAGGCAGAATATGTGGCAGCAGCTGAAGCAACAAAGGAAATTGTGTGGCTCCGGAAAATCCTGGAAGATTTGCAGATGAAACAGATGTATTCCATTCCACTCATGATCGACAACACTTCTGCAATAAAGTTGGCCAAGAACCCAAAGTTCCATGATCGAACAAAGCACATCAATACAAAGTACCATCTAATTCGACATCATGTTCAGGCCAAAACCATCCATCTACATCATTGTTCAACAAATGAGCAAACTGCTGACATCTTCACCAAAGCACTTGGAAGAGAAAAGTTTGAAAAGTTCAGATCGATGCTTGGACTCACCAACATCCCTTCGGATTAAAGGGGGGAATGTTGACACCTAATCCTATGGATGGGTGTGCACATGTATTTTTGTATAGTATTTATTATTAGGAAATAAGGAAGGCCAAGAGTCATTGGGAGCTGAATCCCAATAGCCTCACCTCCCATCTATATAAGCATGTACATTCTTCAGATTAATAGATAACCTAGCCTTTGAGGAGTTACCTCCGGTT
>JAXQQM020065286.1:0-61006 GCA_034641835.2 Pinus albicaulis
CGCATCTGCAGCAACGGCGCCAAAATGTAAAATTCTCAACAATGTTAGTTTGACCTTCTTCCGTCGTTGGGGCAAGGCTCTCCTTTACTAGTTCATCGAAGGAGGGTGAGGTTGATGGCACTTGAGATGAAGGATATATGGGAAAAAAATCTGGAGAGGCTTTTGAGAGTGACAAACCCCCACTATGTTCAAAAAATTATGAAAACCCTAAGGAAGTTGTAACACATTGTATGTCTTCCTCCAATATTGGGGACAACAGGGAAACTACACTGATAGCCAAAGACCCCAAGAAGATTTCATTAGCCCTTGACAAACATCCTCAGGCGCTGGGTAGTCGAAACTAAAGGACCCGAATAGAGCATGGCTAAAGAAGGGTTTAGGGGCTTTAAACTGCTAGATAGTTGCCTATTGAATTCTTAACTTTTCTTTCTAAAGATATGGTAGGTCTAGAAACCGTGGTATGGTGACCTTCTAAGTTGACTTCGAAATGCGAATGGATAAAATCCTTGCGACTAGACCAAATTTGTTGAAAACCTCCCTCCTCTAGTTCATAATCCACCAACTACTCCTCCTCCATGTGGGTCCAATAGTAAGCAATCGACATCTCATCTTTAAAGTATATTTGACGAGTAGTTGCATGTCTTCAAAGGGTTTATCATGGCGACCATCTCTGTACAAAAATATATAACATGTGATAAAAACTAATGGTTACCATTTAATCTTATTTTTCATTTTGACAAGGTTACAAGAGCTTGATATTTTCTAGATCTTGTTCACTCTTTGTCAAATCTACACCCTACTCTAGCCTGAAACTCCACGACCCTTTCTCCGCCTGCAATTTTTCTATGGGCCTCTAGGGTTCTCCAATGTTGAATTCTTCTCCTATGGTAAATATGTTGTAATCTCCTCTTTGACATGTTGGGTCTATCAAAATAAAATTAAAATTAAAAACATAAAATTAATAATTAAACCAATCTAAATCTATATTAACTCTAGATCTACCAAGGGTAGAGAGGGAGGAATAAAATCTCTTAAAGTGCAAACCTCTTTAGATTTGATTCATACACTTGATAAATTCGAAATTAAGATAAATCTAAATGAATCATATCCAATGAAAAAAATAAAACATAAAAAATAAATTAATTCACAAACTCATCATAGTTTCCAACTTTCTTTTGAAAAATATTAAATAATATTTACAATATTTGAATAAATTTTAAGAAATAAAATTATTTATTATATTGAAAAAAAAAAAAAAAAAAAATATATATATATATATATATATATATATTATAAAAGTTTTTGACACTTCCCATTAAAATGATTTGACTCATCGGAAAATCATTTTCCCACTCCATTCAAATTTTAAGAGATTATTGTCATAGAGGATTGGCGGGAAAATAATTTTCCCACTCCATTTAAATTTTAAAAGGGTATTATCATGGAGGATTGGCGGGAAAACAACAAACGATCCCACTCTCAATAGTGGCTACACCCTGCTGCAAGACGAAAACTGCAAACACCAATTCTTATCACATGCCTTATCACGCTGCTCTTCTCAAATCATTTCTACTACAAATCACTATTAATGGGCGGGGACCTATTTTCAAATTGCTACTTGCATGCACCATTTCTATCCTTACATATTGTTGCCGCTTGTTTCCGCTTTGGATTAACATGGCTTGCAAAATGCATGCCATGCCATAAAGGGGAGTTACCAGAATAATTCCCTACAGTAGGACGCTCAGGGAACTAAAAGCAGTTTCACTGTCTAGCTAGTCATTACAATGATCTCGCAAGCTTGGTTTTCAATACAAATGATGATGCAATCAGGAATCTATTCAGTTCTGGCACAGCAAATGTGTTCCACAGCTCGTCAGTGTTGATGTTCTTTGGCACCATTTATATGCTTGGACTGTTTACATATGGAATTCTAGTGCCATCTGGTCTCTTTATACCAGTGATCTTGGCAGGTGCCACGTATGGAAGATTAGTGGGAATGTTCATGGATCCCTTCAAAAATCTCGACCAAGGCCTTTCTCTACTAGATTCGAACTCTAATTCATCCTTTAATCACGTGGAATGTTTGCTGAACATTTTCCTGGGAATTATCACAGCATTCAGGAGGCCAAAAATCTTTGAACATGCTGTCGAAATTAAGCTGGAGACAGAGGTTCCATGGCAAGTCTTTGACTATCCCTTAGAATGCGGTGCGGAGAAATATTTGCAGAGGAAAGCTACAACCCCTGCGAATCGATCTTGAAACCTATATTCGTAGTTTCTAGGTATTCAGATACCCTAATATTTAAGATAATCATATATTTAAGAAGTGCATTTTATGCAAAAATAAGTAGCCAAAACTAAATTTCTCTGTTAATGGCAACCTCGGATGTTGTTCAGAAGATTTAGCAAGACGTGTTAATGGATAAACATGCTCTGAAATTCAAGAAAGGTCACCGAAAACCCGATTTAGAATCAATTCCAGACACCTTTGGAGGAAATCTGGATGTCAAAGACAGGAAAAGGTATTTTAGTTATTTTGAAGCAAGGGAATTACCCTGCGGTTTTTTCAATCACCTAGCTGAGGAACATAGTTATTCTAAAAATATTAGATATCCCATTAAATATTATTCCATTAAATGTTGCTATAAACTATACATATTGACTACCGATGGATTGATCCACCAGGGGCAGGTTTGCAATTAGCCATGCCGAAGGAATAGATTTTTCCTGCTGGCGCGGGCTAGCTTCGGCCTCGACTCTTCGTCATCTCTCGGCCGCCCATCTATATGTTTGTCTATGTGGAAGGTGGGATGTTTCGTAAAAATTATATCCATTCGGCGATCCATCTGCCTCTGTGGATGGTGGGCTCCTGCCTGTCATGGAGAAACTCCCTTAAATGGCATTCTTACTAAACATCTGGTCCACCAAAATGGAGGCTTGAAATTCAATAACCTATAACACTCTGTTTACCTATTTTATAAAGAATACAACCACATTTCTATTGTAAATAAACCTAATATGATTTTGTAGGCATTGGCAGATTGTTGCAATAAAAATTACCCCACAAACCTGCGTGTGAGGATTGCAATCCCTCAACTTCCAGATTTTATTGCCTTAATTTTAGTGGAGACATTGAAACCATATATCGGGATGGCCGATAAAGACGAGTCGGGATAGTAGAGTAGGGAGGCAGAAAATCTTCGTGTCACCAGGATTTTCACCAATTCAAATTTGGTTTCCGGGAGGGTTTCCATATCTCTGTACCCATATCCATTTAGACGGAGTCAATGGTAGGCAAGAAAATGGCATAGTCTAATGATGCTACGAATTGGTTTTTCCAGCTACCGTTTTTTTTATCTTCCGGCACGTTGACACCTTCCGCTGACAACCGTTTCCATTCTGTCTCGGTCTCATCACCGTCTTTCTCCGTTAATGCATGCCACCTCCACGCACTTTATGTGCACTCAAACTACAGTTCTCCGGGTGATTGACTCAATTTTATTATTTTCCATTGGTGATGTCGATTTTGTCGCTCCCCACAACATGCACAGGCAATGCCAGCGATCTCCACCATTCCAGAATTCATCTGCTGGAGCCATTCCATAGAATAGCCCTGATGTTTTCTTGGGTTTGTTTTACTTTTTTGAATTCTGTTTTTGCATTGGCCCATTTCAACAATTTTGTTTTCAATGGATTCAGAAACAGCAATCTGACTCAGAAACAACAATCTGACACTGGATGGAATGGCAAATATTAATCCTGCAGCAATCTGACTTAGAAACAACAATCTAACACTCAATGGAATAGCGAATATTAATCCTGCGGGAGTTTTAGGAGTTTTAGAGCTCACAAATGAAATATCACAAATAAATATTCCCCTACATTATGTTTCATAAAATACTCTTCAAAGAAGCATATAAATGCACTTCAATTTGTCTGCATTTAAAATTACAGACATCAGATCTGTTATTTTTATTTTCTATAAAAACATGAAAAGAAAATTTCCAAGCTCTGTAACTATGGAAATCGACCTCTTAATTTGTGTGAGAAGGTAAGTAACTCATCATTAGCCAACCCAATAAACAAAAATACATTAAAATAGAAATATTTTCACACTCCATTGAAATAATTGAATTAGTTACATGCCTTTCAATTCAAAGACTTGAAATAGTTACAGGCCTTTCACTCTCTTCCTAGTAGCAGTGAAAGTGGCATTCTTCCACTAGTTGTAATGGTAGGATTCCCATCTGATGTGCTTATACTAGCATGTGAGAAAGTATTTAAATAACCATGCTTGCATGGAGAAAATGAAAAAATGAAATCCCCAAAAGGTTTGCTTATTGGAGATGAGTCTAGTGAGGGAGGTTCAAAAGGTAGGATAGGAAGTGTATATCGCCTGAAGGCATTTGTACTACCTATCTCATACTATGTCAAGCTTCAGGATGAGGGTGAGAACACAAACCCAGTCGAAGAACGAGCTTAACTTCTTCAACAAAGTATTCATTAAGAAGTCTATGATCCGCTATATGCAAAAGCTTCCCCTTGGAATGAAACTCCCAGACCCAATCCACCATGACCAATTCTTCAAGACATCTCTTTGGATCAATACGTTTTCTTCCACAAGCTACTTCAAGCAATAATGCCCCAAACCCAAACACATCAGTGCTTGTTGTAGCCTTACCAGTGCACGTAAGCACTGGTGCAAGGTAGCCAAGAGTTCCAACTACATGGGTGGTGTGAGGATTTGACCCATGCTCATATAGGCGAGCAACCCCAAAGTCTCCCAACCTACCATTCAAATATGCATCTAATAACACATTGCTTGCTTTGACATCTCTATGCATTACTTTCTGCTCCCATTCTTCATGAAGATAAAGTAGAGCTTAAGCGACCCCTTTCAAAATTGTAAACCTCTGTGCCCAACTCAAAATATTATCTGTATTCTCAAACAAATGCTTGTCAAGGCTACCATTTGGCATATACTCATAAACAAGCAAAAGCTCTGCCTTATGCCTATACCAACCTTGAAGCCGAAGTAGGTTGTGGTGCCGAAGCTGACTAATACTCTGCAATCTCAGTAATAAATTCCCTTACACCTTGCTTGGATTCGTGTGAAATCTGTTTAACTGCAACTTGCAGCCGAGTGCTGGGAATCATGCCCTTATAAACAACGGTCCCAAAACTTCCAAACCCCATAATTTTTTTTCCCTGAAACCCCTTGTGGCCAATTTAAGTTCATTGTATGGACATCTATGAGGCCCATATTCAAGCTCCCATTCTTCAATCACCTCACTCTGTCGAATCCTCCTAATAAGGTGAACTGCTGCCAAAATTGCAATAACCGTGATAGTTACAGCAACAATGGATACCCCAACTGTGAACATTATAGTCTTCACCATATAATTTGCAGATGCAATCTGAGGAAGCTTTGAGAGTTCAAGGTCCTGTGCAGGCCCATTCATCCTGAAACTCCATCTAAGAAGGCGATTAGTACTAGAAAGCGGCCCTGTGGATGCTGAAAACCCCACAGACATATTATCAAGGAGGACATCCGAGAGCTTAACATGAACATATATCAATGGCCAATCAAGCTTTTCACACAAATTAAGAGGTTGATTTCCATAGTTACAGAGCTTGGAAATTTTCTTTTGATTTTTTTTTATAGAAAATAAAACTAACAGATGAGATGTCTGTAATTTTTAAATGCAGACAAATTGTGTGCAGTTATATGGTTCTTTGAAGAGAATTTTATTGTGTTATTTCATTTGTGAGCTCTAAAACTCCAGAAGGATTAATATTCACCATTCCATCTAAAACTCCAGAAGGATTAATATTCGCCATTCCATCCAGCGTCAGATTGTTGTTTCTGAATCCATTGAAAACAAAATTGTCGAAATGGGCCAATGCAAAAACAGAATTCAAACAAATAAAGTTCTGGAATGGCGGAGATCGTCGACATGGCCTATGCATGTTGTGGGGAGCGACGCAATCGGCATCGCCACCGGACAGTGATAAAATTGAGTCAATCATGCAGAGAAATGTAGTTTGAGTGCACATAAAGTGCGTGGAGGTGGCATGCATTAACGGAGAAAGACGACGATGAGACCGAGACCAAATGGAAATGGTTGTCAGTAGAAGGTGTCAACGTGCCGGAAGATAAAAAAAAACAGTAGTCAGAAAAACCAATTCGTAGCATCGTTAGACTATGCCCAAGAAAATTACATAGACATGTGTTTACCACATTCAACATTTCCATCGAGCTGAAGGCAAGCCAGGAAACGCTATCAAAAACTAGGATTAACAAACTATTTTAGTCTGTAGCAGGTGGACCCTGCAGCGTAAGTGGGACAGGCCTGTTTGAGATTTTAGGAATATCGCCCTCCTTCTCCAGCATCTTCACGACTTCCACCATTCGAGGTCTTAGTGCCCCATAACATGCCAGTACAAAATACCCACCAGAACGAACCTCTGCATCACGTCCTCCCTCTGATGAATACTCTTGTCTACTATTTGACTAGTCCTGCCTTGTTTCACCAGGGCCATTGTCCAATCCGCGATGAGATAATTGGGACCCAACTTAGAAGTGGTGTCGAGAGCCTTTCTGTAGCTCATGATCTCCAACAACAGAACCCCAAATATGTACACATCGCTTTTGTTTGTAAGTTGGCCATAAAGAGTGTATTCAGGGGCCAAGTAGCCATGCGTACCTGCTACTTATGTCGTCACAAGGGATTCTCCTACTTTAGTCATAATCTTGGCTAGGCCAAAATCGGCCATATGGACATTCATTTCTTCATCCAGTAGAATGTTAGTGGGTTTGATGTATCTGTGATAAATTGTAGGTTGGATGTCGTTGTGAAAATCATCCAGTCCCTTGGCATTCCCTAGGACGTTGTTCCTTCGATGTTCCTTCAGAATTCAATTCCATTGAACTGGGTTTGTTTTATCAGAAGAAGACCAAAAATCCATGGAGCTATGCAGGGGTTTGGTGGTTATTTCAGCTATATTTGGAGGTTACGACAGGATTAGGCAACCCATGCATGTAAGGAAAATCACAGCAGAAAATGTCTTTCTTCATGTTTATGGACAATGCAACTCTCATAAAGCTTGCTAGGTACCAGATCAAGCCCAATGAGTCTAACAGAATTGGAATTTGGCACATAGCTTTGGTCAGAGAGTTGCCATACAAGGAATCTCTAATGAATGGCCTCATACCCAAATATATTCCCCAAGGCTTTTTCCAAACTGTGTTTACAACATTTGGATGGATGCCAAGCTATAGCTTATTGTTGATCCCTTGTTAATTTTGAAAAATCTCTTTATAAATCACAATGTTGATATTGCTATGTCCAAGCATCCTTACAATATTCATACCCTTGAGAAAGCCGGTTTTACATTTTACAGTTAGATGGGGAAAATGGAGTAAAGAAATTGTGATATATCAAATGGACCATTACTGTGCTGATGGTTTGCAGCCTTGGAGCTCTGAAAAGCTTCCCTACAGCAGTGGTATGACAACTCAACATTGTTACTTTTTATCCATGATTTCAGAAATGTTACCTATATAGCATGATTCTTGATAACTGTAACTGATTTTCCACATGTTGTTGTTGATGTGACTGATGTTCCAAACACTGCACTCATATTGAGAAAGCACAACCTTCCAACAAACCTATTTTCCTGCCTTTTGTTCAATGAATTAGAGGTCTTCAATCCTCGGGATCGGTTGGAATTTTCTTATGTTAGAGATATGATGAGCCAAAAAGTGAGTATTCACATGTTTAAGGTAAATATTTTCAATACAATCAAAAATGAATATCGACATTCCCGCAAGATCAGTGGGAGCATTTTCAAGGAGGTTGGTGTGAACCAGAAAATTTCCTTGGGACATGATATTATAGCCTACAAATCATATTTGGACAAGATGTGGAATGAATTTTTTTTTGTACTATAACAATGTTAGTGAGCTCTGTATCAAAGTTTAACCCTGTATACCATGCACCTCCAGTTATCTCCTTTGAAGGTGTCAATTCTGCTAGCATATACACCTTCTTTGCTTGGCCAGAAACACACTTCACCCCTTTTATTAAGCCACAAGCTTCTAGATTTTTCAATGCTTTGTTAAACTGTGGCTGCTGCAAATTTGTTTCTCTTTTCATATCTTTGTCCATATACCATATTTTCAGCATTTTTTATGACTTGATATATGAACATATTTTTAGATGAGAGGCCCTTAAACCTTACAGATTCTTCTTTCGTCTGTTGCTCATAAACTATGAAATCACCCTGCTTGAAAACCTAGAGTTGAAGATTTTGAAGCAGGGCATTGAGTGCCTAAGCTCTAACACTGAGATCAACATCTTTAAGATTTTCCTCCATGATTTTATCTGTCAATCCATCAGAGAAAGTAGTGAAAAAATCCAATATTCTATTGATGGTAGTGTCCATTTGCGAAGCTGATGCTACCATCTCTAAGATCTTCAAAACTATAATAGGCTTCGAACCCTAGAACAATATGTGCATTTGCAGTGTCTGATTATCCTGATTACTCCATTTGCAATATGGGCTTCAAACCCTAGCCACGGTATCTGCAGCCCTCAAGCTGAAACAAAAGATGTATGTAGATATGCTCTGCATTTTGAACATTTGTGTGGGTATTACTATGTTACTATCACAGAAAACAAAATTATGCACAACTGAATTTTGATAATTTGGATACAAAATGTAGAATTGAGTGGTGCCTGAAGCATTCTTTGGTGGGGGACAATTTCTTACTAGTGGATTCAGTTTCGAATTGCTTTATGAACAGACCTCACTTATTTATCAGTTATTTTTGTTTCAAGCATATCAATGTCATTTTCCAACATATATTATTATCATTTACTCATGCAGCCTGCTGTGCATATGGTTTCCAATGTTTCATTTTCTCGGTTGTCACTATAGAGGCAACCATGCCCTCCTTTTTCCAAGCATATCCAGCTATAAATTTTTGCCCCTTGTTTACAAAAGGAGTAGGTAGGTGTCATTTATTCGACTCTTTATCATCACTACTCACAAGTTAATTCAATGATATTTAGCATCCCATATATTTAATGTCTTAGCTTCCTATTATCTATCACAACCTAGATTCTCATGGTTTGCTTTTAGAGCCAAACATTTTGCAAAGATTCATCTTTTGGTGATCATCATGAAACCTTCTTTAGATATTTTGCTATGATCTTTTGGTTTTGAGTTTGCATTCTTGAATTTAAATTTGAAGTGTGATTTGAATTTTCTTTAACTGTTCCTTCACATGAATTGTCACTTCAATTTTTGATTGTTTGTCCAAACACAGAAGAGCTCTAGATAAAAACCTGTTGATGTATGTTGTATTTGGTGTTGCTTTCTGACTTGTAATCCAAGGAACTTAATGCGATAATCCATTGTATCCAAGAACATGGATATGTTCTTCTATCACCAATGAGTGCTTCAACTTACTGTTATTATTTTTGGCACTATGAACGAAACTTTTTCAGATGCTTACTTTGAGATTGCTTATGCTTGGCATGTGATTCTGATTTGTTTGTCCACTTTTTTCAGGGCCAGGATTATTTGGAAAATGCATCAACTATTGACATTGGATATTCTGTACTTTTAGAACACGCGCTTGTGGATATGGAATGAAGGTATGTTTTTTTCTCCTTCTGATTCTTGTTTTAGTTTGATTCATATCCTTACCACAAGAATAAACTGTGGTATTTGAATGAATATTTGTTTGTGTTTGTACCGAAAGATGTGAGATGCTCTACATCCTGCTTGGGGTGGGCGGGTCCGTCAATATTTTATTTTCATGTAATGACATTTAATATATACTACGTGTTAGGTGCATCGAATATAATATCCCAGATCCATCTAGTTCTGGTTTCAATAGAGTCAATATTGCATATCTTGAGTTCAAAGAAATGATTGATGTATCGAATATTGAAATTTGAGATATTCAACCTCGAGCTTTGGAACATTGATGTGCACATATGACACAATTTTAGATGTGTTTGTGCTTGTGTATATTGATTTCCATTTGATATTAGTGAGATTAATCTCATTTTTTGTGGAGCTGACTCTGTTTAGTATGGAGGCTTTGTAGGTTTTTTTCATTTGGGTCAAAAATTCAAGTGTGCATTTTGATATGCAGTTTCATCTTTGATGTTATTTATCTGTGGCAAGCATAAAGAATGAATGGAGTTAATGCATGCCATTGGGTTCCTAGTTAATTTCTGATTCATGCACTCTCATGGATGTTCCACCGGATCTTCATAACAAATTTTATAATATTCTACAATCTTTTACTATGCAGTATTCTACTCAAGGTTGTGGACTTCATATCATTAGCTTTAACACGGAAATTACTGAGAATCAACTAAAAATGAAATGAAAGAGACAAACAATTACACACCATTTATACATTGAATACAAGATATAGCCTAGGAAAACCCAATATAGGACGAACCCAACTAGGAGAGGCCTATGCTTTTCTATTTTCTTCTCAAGATGAAAAGTGAATAAAAAGAAAGGGGTACTCACACTGGCCAAATGTGGATGATACATGATTTTATTCTTCCTCTGTCTTGTCCAATCTCCCATAAGTAAGAACATAATATTGAAACATATCAATGAAATAGATATAAATGCAGAGAACATAGAGAAACACAACTTGCCTTGTTTATAGAGAGTTGAAGTTACATCGTCACTAGGTGTTGTAATTTGTCTTATGAGGATCACTTTTTCTTTGTTTATTTTTTATTTCTAATACTGATCCACTCAGTTCTGTTGACATGGGTTAGTGGCATTGTGATATACTGATTTGTGAAAGGGAATCACGAATGCAAGGTGGTTAGGACTAAGCTTTTCCTTTTTCGATTCACGAAGGTGCTTTAAACCTCAAAAGAGATTTGATGGCACCAAAGTTGAGTGTGTCTCCCCACCACTACCAAGGGGAACTTGCATAGGTCTCTTTGCTTTCAGTTGAGCTATTTTCTTTGTTGGAGCACATATATTTACCTTTATTACTTACCGTCGTTTGGGATTTTTCCTATGTCCATTGGATGTAGAAGATGTTGGGAAGATGATTAGGTTTTTTGGAGGTGTATAGTTTGTTGGCATGATCTACATCTAAATGTTGTGCTTTCAATGTCTAACATTTCGGTAAAGTGAGATAAACCCATTATATGACCATCTAGTTGGGAAAATCACAACTTAGGTTGGGCACTACACAGATATGGGTAAAGATGTTGAGCCCATGACAGTATGAGCTCCATTAAATTTAATAAAATGACCCAGGGAGTTCCTAATAGTTGTAATAAAATTAGGATACCATAAGTGAAAAGGAGGTTTGGAACTCTTATCTAGACCGGAGTTGTTGTAATAATAATGGTGTTTGGATCAAACTTTGAGAACTATGGATGAAATGAGAGGTGTATTTCCCCCTAACAATAGGGACCTAGGTTGAAAACATTTTTTCTATCCACCATGGCCTTAAAAATTACAATGAAGTAACACTTGGAATGGAGGAAGAGCTCATTGTTTGTAATATAGGTTTGATTTTTCCACCCATGAAGCATTGTTGTGGATGGCCAGATCCCATTAAAACGAAAATAAGTGGTATACCTTCAAAAAAAAAATTTGTGGGCATGTTGTTGGAAATATGATGCAGAGTGTTGTCCTTGATGGCAACCCACTAAATGAAGATGAAGACATGCGACTGTTGACATGTGTTGTCCTTGATGAACACCCGATGCTATTCTGGACTGACGGACTTGTAAATGATGTAACCGATGTAGATATTAGTTTGAAGAGATGCCATGCTGTCATTGAATGGCGCAACCAACTCGATGAAGAAGATGGAACTACCATGAAGTTGTGCTTGATAGAATATGTTCTTGATGAAGTAAATCTGATGTATCTGCAGTGAGAACAGAAGGGAATGAAGAAAGGAATTCAGAATGTGCTCAAAGTATGATGAAAAGAGTATGTCTCTAGGCATACGTGGATATGTCTAATGTAAGTAGCGTATGCATGCGGGAATAAACGTTCCAAGTCGCGTATGGGTAAAAGCGCTCAAAAAGAGAAAAACAGGGGTAACCACCATGGTATTATTTTGGCTCATGGTATTGGAAAATGGGCCCGTGGTATTGAAGGATCATGGTATTGGTTTGGCTCATGGTATTAAAAAAAGAGGGGCCCGTGGTATTGAAAAAGGATAAGCCTATATAAAGAGAAGAAATTCATTGTGCAAATAATGAGTATGGGTGCAAGAGGTCTGAGCTTGAATGAATACTTCTCTCTGAAGTAGATCTGATTGGAAAGGGTTACACTTGAAGATAAATCTGAATGTATGATAACAATGACAAAGAAGGATCTAGATCTGAAATGTATCTACTAGATCTGCTTATGGAAGGCTTAGATCTATGATGAGGCGAACATCTAGGCGAACATCTGTTGGAAGTGAAAGGGTAAATCTGAACTGAATATCTGATCTGAAGAAGTATCCTGCTCTATAATAACTGAAGATCTATACGCTACTTCAACGCGGAGGAAGCGCGTATATACGCAGCTTCAGCGAAGAGAAAGCGCGTATGCGCAATAAAATATACACTGAGTTATACGCTGGTTTGTATGGACGGAAGCGCGTATACACGCGACATCAGTGAAGGGAAAGCGCGCATGCAAACTAGGGCTTGCTGAAGCAAGGGGTATGAAATATCCGGACCGTCTCCGTCGTGCTTCGCTTATCCGATCCGTGTTGATAAAGATCTCTGGTGATGTATGTTTTAGCTTAAAAGCATGGGTGCGGGTCCGGGCTCGAAATACGTTCATTTTCCAACTCGCAAGTGGTGTTCTATTGGTTGTTGGATCCGGGGCAGAAATTGATGAAATGTGTCCATATTGGTGTCGAGGGTTGTAGCCTTCACTGTGGGGCCAGTACCCTTCCTGGTGTGAGGCCGGTGTTCAGAGCAGTGGGTCTTAGCCTTCCAGGAGAGGCTGGTAAACGAGTCAGGGGGTTGGAGCTCCCTTCCAGGAGAGGCTGGTAAACGAGCGCAGGTGGGTGCCTGCGTGCTGGTCAAGTCTGCGCCCGCACATATGTTGTAAGATGTTTTCTCTATAATAAAATATTGAAGGCTGAGCAACTGCAGCGGTGGTTTTCTCCCGACTTGGGTTTCCACCTAAAAATACGGGTGTTCATGTGTGATGCTTTGTGTGATGGTTTATTCTGTTCTTACTGCACATGTTTACTGTTTATTGAACATCTGATGAATGAATAATGGAATGATATAAGCAAAGAACTAATGACATAATTAGATCTCTGTGTATACGCGAGTTGCATGAAATATATCCGCGTGTATACGCGAGTTTACTGAAGGAAAGTAGCGTATGGGTTTTAAGGAATGAAAAAGTGAAAAGTTTTGAGTATGCAGTAAATACTGATTCACCCCCCCCCCCCTCTCAGTATTTTTCCCTACAATTGGTATCAGAGGGGGTCCTTGTGTAGAAGCTTGATCGCTTAAAGGAGATCCGTCGCAATGGGAAGTCATGAAGGAGTAATGTCTATAAAGCCACCTTCATTCAATGGAAGCAATCTGATATTCTGGAAGGTACCAACAATAGCTTATCTGCAAAATCTTGGTGCAAAATTATGGGCAATATTGAAAGAATGTGAACAAGAATTTAGAGAAGAAAAGGATACTTCTGTGGAAGACAGTAATTTTCGTGAAGAAAACACTCAACTCAAAGTAAGCCTAGAAGAAAAGAACTTAATCATAGAGACTCAAGCAAATCAGCTTGAATCAAATAAAAAACGCATTGAGGAATTGGAGTGTGAAGTAGTAAGTCTAAGAAAAGATAATGAGAAAGTGAAATCTCTCAATCTTAGATTTGCTAAAGGTTCAGAAACCTTAGAAGAGATTATCAAGGTACAACGGTCCCCTCTTATAAAAACGGGTCTTGGATATATTGGGGAATCTTCCCAGACTTCAGCACCAAATTCTCTAAAAACAGCCACAGCTGGGTCTCTACATTCAGCCACTCAGCAAGGGAACAAAGGATCTTTACAGGTAAAGCATGATCATTTCAATTCAAGGAACACTAACAAGGAGATCATTCAAAGAAGTTACAACCAACAGGTAAATTCTAATAGAATATTTCATGATCACAGAAATTTCTACTTCAATGGACAATGTTTCTCATGTCACAACTTTGGTCATAAAGCTGTTCAATGTGTTGCATATAAAACCATCATGACAAGAGAAGCAAGAAATAAAAGGATGAATATCGAACCAAAGAAGAACACCTACAACAACTTTTCGCCTCTTCAAAACGAAGTTGAATGTACTTATTGCAATAACTTTGGTCATGAAGAATCTGAATGTAGGAGCAAGGTCCAGCCAAAAGAACATGTTACCTCAAGCTCTAAAGTGTGGAAAGAAAAAGAAATACCGGTCGAAAATTGTGGGATAGCGTTATTTGCAGAAGGTGAAGAAAATCAATGGTACATTGATAGTGGGTGCTCAAGACACATGACAGGTGACAAAAGCAAACTTCATACTTACAATGCTCTAGAAAAGGAAAAGAAAGTTACATTTGGAAATGATACTCCTGCTGTAATTAAAGGAAAAGGGGCAGTATTTCTAAAGGAAAAAGTGAAGGTTAAAGATGTCATGTATGTGGATTGATTAAGGCATAACCTTTTAAGTGTTATTCAAATGTGTGATCAAGGAGCAGAAGTCGTCTTCAGTTCCAAAGAATGTGTGGTTCGTGATCTTAATACAGGTAAAATCATTATAAAAGGAAAAAGAAATCCAAGCAACCTATATGTACTAAACGGCATAGATCAATGTTACTTGAGCAAGTCTTCAGAAAATTGGCTATGGCATAGAAGGCTGGGGCATCTGAGTTTCTCTCAAATCAACAAAGCAAGTAGACTTCAAGCTGTTCGTGATCTTCCCAAGGTCAATCTTCCAGAAAGTACCATATGCAAATCTTGTCAATTTGGTAAGCAGACCAGAGTTCGATTTAATGCCAAAGAAGGATCATCAAGTAAGCCTCTTGAACTCATTCATACTGACATCTGTGGGCCTATGAGGAAAAATTCATTACGTGGGGAAGAATACTATATCCTATTTATTGATGATTACTCCAGAATGTGTCAGATCGGGTTTATCAAACATAAAGATGAAGCTTTTGAAAAATTTCAGAATTTCAAAGCTCTGGTAGAAAATGAATTGGATTTAAAAATCAAGTGTCTTAGATCTGATCGAGGAGGAGAATATACATCAAATGAATTCTTTGATTTTTGTGAACAACATGGCATAAAAAGACAATTCTCTGTAGCTGGCACTCCACAAAAAAATGGCGTTGCAGAAAGAATGAATAGAACAATTCAACAAATGGCTAGAGCTATGCTTGATGACTCTGGACTACCTGGCACTTTCTGGGCAGAAGCAACTCGTGCAGCAGTAGACATTCACAACAAAGCACATGTTCGGGTAAATAGTGATAAAACTCCATATGAACTCTGGTATGGCAAATCTCCCACTGTAAAGCATTTTAAAGTTTTTGGAAGCAAATGCTTTATCAAAAATAATGATGAAAAGCTTGGCAAGTTTGAACCTAGATTAGATGAAGGAATATTTCTTGGTTACACATCTTCAAGAAAAGCATACAAATGTTATAATGAAAGGCTTCAAAAGATTGTTGAATGTATTGATGTTGTTATTGATGAGTCTTCTGCAGCCCCTAAAGAGGAAAAACAAACAACTAAAGAAGATTATGATGACTTATTTCCTTCTACAGTAACTAGAAATGATATAGATAGTGAATCCAATGAAGAACCTGAAAATGATCTATCTGAAAAAGCTCCATCCAGATACATTCAAAAGAATCATCCTGAATCTCAGATTATGGGAGACAAGGAATCAGGTGTACGAACAAGGAGAACTTTTGTGGGATCTTCTAGTCATCAGGCACTTCTATCCGCAATTGAACCACTCAATGTCAATCAAGCTAGCAGAGATGAATGTTGGAACCAAGCCATGAATGAAGAGATTGATCAAATTGAAAAGAATGACACTTGGGACTTGGTACCAAGACCACATGATAAAAATGTCATTGGAACTAAATGGATCTTCAAGAACAAGTTAAATGAGAATGGGGATGTTGTAAGAAACAAAGCTAGACTGGTTTGCAAAGGGTATACTCAACAAGAAGGTATAGACTTTGAAGAAACTTTTGCTCCCGTAGCTAGACTTGAAGCCATAAGAATGTTTCTTGCTTTCTCAAGCTATCAACGAATCAAAGTTTATCAAATGGATGTTAAGTCTGCTTTTCTTAATGGTGATCTAGAAGAAGAAGTATATATAGAACAACCGAAAGGATTCATTTTGGGAAATGATGCAAATCTTGTTTGTAGACTTAAAAAGGCTCTATATGGTCTCAAACAAGCTCCAAGGGCTTGGTATTATCGTCTTGACAAATATCTTCATCAACAAGGTTTTTCAAAGGGGTCTGCTAATAGCAACTTATACACAAAAGTTGAAAATGACAAACTATCGATTGTGGTTGTATATGTTGATGATATCATTTTTGGGAGTAACGAAGAATCTATGAGTCAAAATTTTTCCTCTGTCATGCAGCAAGAATTTGAAATGTCTTTACTTGGGGAACTAACATTCTTTCTTGGCTTGCAAGTGCATCAAACTGCAGATGGTATATTCCTATCACAAGCAAAATATCTTAAGCAAATTCTGAAGAAGTATGGCATGGAAGAATGCAAACCCGTAAGTACACCAATGATAACCGGATGCAATTTCAGTTCTCATGATGATTCTCCCACGGTGAATCAACCAGAATACAGATCGATGATAGGAAGTCTACTTTATCTCACTGGGACTAGACCAGACATTATGCATGCAGTTGGGATTGTTGGACGATTCCAAGCTAATCCAAAAGAGTCTCACCTTCAGGTTGTCAAAAGGATATTCAAATATCTACAAGGAACTCAAGACTTTGGTCTATGGTATCCAAAGGATGCTGATCTTACTCTTCATGCTTACACTGATGCAGATTGGGCTGGAAGTGTGGATGATCGGAAAAGCACTAGTGGTGGTGCATTCTATATGGGACCCCGGTTAGTATCCTGGTTCAGCAAGAAGCAAAATTCTATTGCCTTATCTACAGCAGAAGCAGAATATGTGGCTGCCGCATCTTGTTGCACTCAACTCCTTTGGATGATGCAAACCTTACAAGATTTTCAAATCAAATGTACTCCTCCCGTCCCCATTAAGTGTGACAATACAAGTGCCATCAGTATTTCAAAGAATCCTGTTATGCATTCAAAGACCAAGCACATTCCCATCAAGTATCACTTCTTACGTGAACAAGTGCTTGAGAAAACCGTGAAGTTGGAGTATGTTCCCTCCAAAGAACAAGTTGCTGATATCTTTACCAAACCTCTGCCCAGGGAAGCGTTCGAGTATCTAAGACAGAAGCTGGGAGTTTTCTCTGCCATTAAAAAGAACAAATCTTCTTAAATTTAGAAGATGGCATTGGATACGCGGGTTTCATGAAACACAGTCGCGTATATACACGAGTTACTGCACAGAAAACCGCGTATGTTTGGTTGCTGGCAATCTATGGTTGGTTCAGCTCTCTTCAGCACAGCTGCAGTGCTGTTTGGTATCTCTGATACTGTTTGGTATCTCTGGTGGTGTTCCAGTTCTCATAATTCTGTTTCTAATGTTTTGATGAAGATGCCTTGATGATTTGTTGGTGGAAGTTTTCAGAATGCACAAACTAAGGGGGAGCCTTAGTCATTTGGAAAGATTGCTTGGTTGCACAGATTCAGGGGGAGCATTAGCTTTGCTGAGTATAATGCATTGTTGGCACTATGATGGTTCTGAAATATGTTCTCTTTCTTGAGGACTTTCTGGTGTTGGTTATGAAAAGTCATATTTGTATCTTGATGAAAAGGTCATGTTGAGACCCATGATGTAAAATTTTAAATATTCAGTCATGTAAGGACTTGTCAAATTTGTAAACCCACTTGGCTGGGTAGCTGAGTTGAAATATGTAAACCCACTTGGTTGGGTACTTGAGTCTCATATGTAAATCCACTTGGTTGGATATTTGATGTAAGTATGAGTCTTTGGTGATAGGAAGTTCATAGAGTCATTTAATTCATTGAAAAATATGTTTGAAGTTTCAGCATGAACTCAGGGGGAGCTTGGCCACTTCAGTACATATCCGATCTGCAGAATGCTTCTTCCACATGAGGAGAAAAGGGGAGAGTATGTTGGTTTTGATCCGCCCTTTGCCCTTGATGTCAAAGGGGGAGAGTGACATGGTGTTTGCATGAAGAATGGTGTCAAAATGGAGAGAGTGACATGGTGTCATTATATTCTTAATGTACCTATCTGTTGTGGTGATCAAACACGACATGGTGTTTGCATGAAGAATGGTGTCAAAATGGAGAGAGTGACATGGTGTCATTATATTCTTAATGTACCTATCTGTTGTGGTGATCAAACACCATTGTGGTTGCCATCAAGTCCAAAGGGGGAGATTGTTGGAAATATGATGCAGAGTGTTGTCCTTGATGGCAACCCACTGAATGAAGATGAAGACATGCGATTGTTGACATGTGTTGTCCTTGATGGCAATCCACCTGATGAAGTTATGCTTGACTTGATGGACTTGGTAAATGATGTAAATCTGATGTGATATGATGTTTGTTGAAAATATGATGCTGAATGTTGTCCTTGAAAGACAACCCCCTTGATGAAGATAATGGCAACTTACTAAATGAAGTTGCGCTTGATAGAATATGGTTTGATGAACTAAATCTGATATATCTACATTGAGTACAGAAGACAATGAAACAAGGATTTCAGCTTGTGCTAAATCTATGATGAAAAAGAGTATGTATCTAGGCATACGCGGATATGTCTAGGGTAAGTCGCGTATGCACGCGGGAATAAACGTTCCAAGTCGCGTATGGGTAAAAGCGCTCAAAAAGAGCAAAACAGGGGTAACCACCATGGTATTATTTTGGCTCATGGTATTGGAAAAGGGGCCCGTGGTATTGAAGGCTCGTGGTATTGGTTTGGCTCATGGTATTAAAAAGGAGGGGCCCGTGGTATTGAAAAAGGATAAGCCTATATAAAGAGAAGAAATTCATTGTGCAAATAATGGGTGTGAGAGCAAGATGTCTGAGCTTGAATGAATACTTCTCTGTGAAGTATTTATGTATGGAAAGGGTAAAGGTTTGTTGATAGATCTGAATCTATGATGCACTTATGAAGAAATGATGAAGAGAGACTTCTAGATCTGAAATGTAATTGTATCTGCTAGATCTCTTTATGGAAGGCCTAGATCTGTGATGAGGCGAACATTGAGGCGAACATCTGTCTGATGTAAAGGGTTGAATCTGAACTGAATATTTGATCTGAAGAAGTATGCTGCTCTACAATGATTGAAGATCTATACGCTACTTCGATGCGGAGGAAGCGCGTATATACGCGGATTCAGTGAAGCGAAAGCGCGTATGCGCAATGAAATACATACAGAGGTATACACTGGTTTATGTGGATAGAAGCGCGTATATACGCGACATCAGTAAAGGGAAAGCGCGTATGCAAACTAGGGTTTGCTGAAGCAAGGGGTATGAAATTATCTGATCTGTTCTGCTGTGTTTCTGCTATCTGATCTGTGTTGATAAGTATCTGTTGGTGATGTATGTTTGTAAGAATGGAAAGGGTATAGTGTGAAAATATGATGAAACGTGGCCTGCAAATGTTGTTCTAAAGGAAGCTTTGGATCCAGTGTGAAAATTGATGAAACGTGGTCCATAGAGGTGCTGAGGGTTGTAGCCTTCACTCAGGGGGTCGTAGCTCCCTTCCAGGTGAGGCTGGTAAACGAGATCGGGGGGTCGTAGCTCCCTTCCAGGAGAGGCTGGTAAACGAGTCAGGGGGTTGGAGCTCCCTTCCAGGAGAGGCTGGTAAACGAGCGCAGGTGGGTGCCTGCGTGCTGGTCAAGTCTGCGCCAGCACATATGTTTTAAGATGTTTTCTCTATAATAAAATATTGAAGGCTGAGCAACTGCAGCGGTGGTTTTCTCCCGACTTGGGTTTCCACCTAAAAATCCTGGTGTTCATGTGTGATGGTTTATTCTGTTCTTACTACACATGTTTACTATTTATTGAACATCTGATGAATGAATAATGGAATGATATAAGCAAATAACTAATGACATAATTAGATCTCTGTGTATACGGGAGTTGCATGAAATATATCCGTGTGTATACGCGATTTTATTGAAGGAAAGTAGCGTATGGGTTTTAAGGAATGAAAAAGTGAAAAGTTTTGAGTATGCAGTAAATACTGATTCACCCCCCCCCCTCTCCGTATTTTTTCCAACACATGTACCTGTGGATCAAACACTTCAAGTTCCAACACTGGAATATCTTTTGATTTCTCCTCTATGAAGGTAGGTTTGAGGGACCCCTTTGTCTTTGAGGGAATAGAAAGCCTAGGCTTCACCTCATCCTTGAATTGATGGGATTGGGAGGAGGAGGGCATATTTTCGCATAAGGATCCTCCAAGAAGGCTTGAAACCAAAAGCACAATAGCATCCTTGCTTATGCCAAAATCCACTGGAAAGAAACCATCAAGGAGTTGCCTTCTTGCATAGAGTCATTTCTAATGGCTTGGAGGGAACCCTCTCTTTGTTGCATCCATGAATTCAATTTAGAGACAAAACCCAAGGATTTCATATGAAAATAGAGTAATTCCCCTAAATGGGACCTCATAAATACTTGAAGATCTGCAGTGACTCCCCCTTGTTTTTTAAGATTTGTGTTAGATAATAGTGCAATGGTATTAGTCGAATGAAGACCATATTGGAGCTGAAAGTTTTATCTAGTGTTTGTGTAAGTTGCGACTCTTAAAAATCGATGATGGCACCTCATTTGACTTGAAATGCCATGGATATAGCCAGTGACCACGAGCTCTCTAGTTATAGTTTTAACTGCCAATAGTAATGTGGTCCTAGCTCATCCATTGACTCCTTTTATTGTCGTGTTCATTTAATTAGCGTTAACTATTGCAAGCGTGATGACAGAGCACTCATTTGATGTCTTATTGACCCATTGATGAGTGTTTTTAATGAATAAAATGCAATATCATCCATAATTTGAGCCTTGAGATCAATAAATACTTTGTCAAACTCGAATCTCACATTGACAATGGCATTTGAAGCAATGGATTTACAAATGCTTGATTTCATGAACTATCTTGAATATTTGCTTAACTCTGTAGTTGCTTATATTAATCCCAAAAAAGAGACAACATGCAAATCTAAACTGGTTAATTAGTTTGAAAAAACAATGTTACCATAAAACTTGTGCAGAACATTGTTTAATGGCTTGGAGGGATCCCTGCCCTTCATTATTTCCATGAATTTAATATATAAACAAATTCTATGGATAGTATGGAGGGGTTCCTCTGAAAGGAACCTCATAAATACATGAAGATTTTATATCGATCCCCCTTGTTTGAATATTCATGTTAGATAGTATCAAAATTATAGTAGTTATACAAAGACAATACCAGAGATGAGAGGCTTGCTTTCCTACTGTTTCGAAAGTGAAGACTCTTCAAAAGCTATGGTGGCACTTCATTTGGCCTGAAATGCCAGATATAGCTAGTAACAATATCCTCTTTGTGGTTACATTTGTAACTACTAGCCCTAATGTGGCCTTGGCTTGGTCATTGACCCCTTTTGTTGTCATGTTCATTTATCTAGGGTTTGTAATTGTAGGCATGATGAAAATAGTTTCTTGACCCATTTGTGTGACCCCTTTTGTTGTCATGTTCATTTATCTAGGGTTTATTATTGTAGGCATGATGACAATGAATTCTTGACCCATTGACGTGTGTCCTCAGTTTAATCAAAAGTAGGATTGGCCATAATTTGAGCCTTGAGCTCAAGATTGACTTCATCAAACTTGGATCTCATGTTGATGATGTCATTTGAAGCCATGGATTTACAAATACTCGATTTCGTGCACTGTCTTGAATATTTACTTAAGTAACTTGTTTATAAATTTATACTAATCATAGAAAGAGACAACATGCATATCTAAACTAGTTCATTAGTTGCCCAAAACAATGATATCATAATTCCACAAGAAAAATAATATTTCAAGCCAAATCGTATGCCAAGTTTTGAGATAGTTGGTGGTTCACGGGCAGTGACCCATTAAAAGAGTATATTTATGGGACATTAGAGAATCGATAAATTGGCCATAATAGGGACTCATTCCATCTCCAAGTGGCTTGGGTTTTCGTTAAATATTCATAGGATTTTGCTGAAAGTTTGTGTGAGGAGGTATATAGTTTTTTAGCAAATACAAACACAAGTCTTCAAGGATAACATAGAATTGAACCATTGACCCATATAATGTCATATGGTTCTATAATTTTTTCCAAAATTTTTCTTTTTACATCATCTACTGACACCACTTATTATTTTACTTCATAATGGTTGCAGGTAAATTTTTTAAAAGAAAAGTGATGGGTGTGTTTGGCAATGATGCTAAAAACACAAATATCCCCATGGAGGTCTAGTGGAATTGTTTGTTGACAAACTGACATGATAATGATGATAATCCCTCAGCTTTGCCATGAATATATCCATTGAATTGGTGACAAATGAGTGATCAACTGCCCAACCACATGAATCTTCTGTAAATACCACCCCCAAATTGGGTTATGAGGCCACAGTGACGAAGGATGGTTGTTGGATTTATTTCTCATCCATCCCAACCCACAATATTAAAAATAATAGTCACAACCAGACACCAACCATTCTTTCCCTCATTGAAAGCTTATTTAGGTATCTCACCGAACGTTCAAATAGTGACAAACCTCTTCCACTTAGAAAAACACAACACAAGGTCATGATCTCCACTGAATCCATCCCCTATAGTTCCACAGTGTTGACATAAAGAATTTGAGCTACTGGTTTCTCTTTGGGAATCCTTGAAATTCATATACCTTGGCTCATTGCAGTGATGAATTAGACAAGTGGATAATGTGATTTCAAAGTTACCTTAGCTCATTTCCAGTTAACATTGATTTAAACAAGTGAGTAATGAGATTCCATGTTGCTTACTCTACAACTCTCTCTTCAAACACAATGCCTTCCTTCCACTTCTGCCAAAACCCCTCTAGCTTGGCACAGACTCACACATGTTTCAAGATCATTGGCTTCTTGGGTTGGTTATATGGAATTTCAGCTATGGAGGCATGTGTTCTCTCAACATGAGGAAGAATGTAAGAATGATAAGGAAAGAACCTCTCCAAGAAAAAGTATATGTTATGTCTCCCATGCATGAGGATCACATGTCTTCCATATAACATTTTTATTGATCAACAAGGTAGGTGAAAGAGATTTTAATATAGCATGGTTAAAACATAGAACCTTTGCAAGCGACACAGGGAAACAATGATATATTGGGTTATAAGAGGCACCCCAACCCTTGATAGGAAATCCCATGTGATGTTGTCGCATGGGGTTTAAAGATAACTCATGCTAGATTTGTAGGCAACTCCCTTCTACCAGCTCCATGTAGACGAGCATATTTTCCATACAGAGAGACATCCACTAGACCAAATCCATCTTTTTTACCCAGCTTTCTATCCAGATCTTGAGATGGTAGGATAGCTTCCCTTTCAACTTTAGAGGAATACCCTTTGTTTGATAGTGGGCATTTGATGCATTGAGGCTTATCGTGTACTTGGCTCCAGAGATTTTTATTTCTTCTTCCTAGCATTGTGATAGTCATGCTTATATATTTTTAAGTACGACCGATTCTTGATTTGATAGGGGTGGCCTTCAAATCCCACTTTGTACTACCACTTATGAATTGAGTAGTCTTGTTGATGTAATTTTGGTCATTTTTTGAACATTAAGTAACCTATCTTACCTTCCCAAGGACACTCTTTACTCTACCACTCTTGGATTAAGCTCTTGTGTTACTCCTCAGGAAATTTTTTGAAGGTTATTATATTATTTATTATACTTTGGTTTTATAACAGTTAAGCATAACATCAAAACCTAGCCTGCCTGCCATTTGGACTCATGACCATTCAATAGTGGGGCTTTTGCCTTGGGATTTGAGCTAACAAAATTTGCAAAGCATGTTCACATTCTATAGTATGGGGTCATTACAATTCAACCCTCTTGGATTGGCACAATTCTCATAAATCATTGCATTGAAAATATTACATGATTTAGTCTTTTATAATCTAGGGGTTAAAACTGGAATCTTAAATTCTCCAAGTCATAAATTCACTTACAAACATTTATGGGGGGCATTTTCTATCTCGACTATTGGAAATATCTTGGAAAAAAAAATTTACATTGTTGTTGGTCATTTTTATTTGTGATTTAGTATCAACTCTTTTGCTTCATTAGAATTAAGTCCATTTTGTACTGGCAGATAATTGAACACATTTTTTTTTCCAATGTGTTGTAGTCTTAAAGTGAACTAATTATTGTAATATTGTTTGGTGTTCAATGTTGAAAAGAGATACTCTTACTGTCATAAGTTTCAATTTTTTTTTATTTGTTTGTTGTTGTCATGTTTTGAGTGTGGACTTTTGAAATTCAAAATCACATGTCGCTTTATGTCAAGGGGATATATATATATATATATCCCTGGAGATCTGTTTCACACTTGCACAAAAGTTTATATATCATTCTAATTTTTAATTTTAATATTTACGTGATAAAGGAAAGACAAGGGTCCCAATTATAAAAAGTTATCCAAGAACAACAACATTGAGATTTTTCTTTCATTCAACCTATAACATATTGCATCTCTTTTCATCAATGCTCTTCTTCCATATGCTATCCACTTATGACATTTCCTTTGCAATATTTGGTGCATTTGCGAGTTATAGGTCATTTCTAGGCTATAAATGTCTTTAGAGTTTCAATTCTAATTGAGTATTCAACTAACATATTGAGTCTCTTATACATAGCTATTTTTCCCTCCACCCACTTTTCATAACTTTCATAACCATTAGCTAGAGACTTGCAGCTTTGATGATGTTTTGTTTGTTTAGTAAAATATTTTCGAGACTATAATTTATTGAAAGTTGTAGAATTTACAATCTATAAAGTTTCAAGACATATATTTTAAAAGTCTAATTCTTTAAAGGGTGCTAGCTCAATGGAAGAGCACCTGCTTTACAAGCAGGAGGTTGGTGGTTCGATTCCATCGTGCCCTAATATTTATATGGAATGATGACGATTATTTTTTGGTGATGGAGGCTATTTTGACTATCACCAATGAGCTTATGGTGACATTTTTTGACCCTCACCAAAATATGAAATGGTGACGGTCAACGAACACCACCATATATACACATCAATAATGACGACCGAGAAATGTCTGTCACCATAAATCGTTGTTGATATGAAATGGTGAGGGTCATTGTTTGTCATTATAGTCATTATTCGTGACAGAACTTGATTTCACCAATGAGATTATGATGAAATTTTTTGACCCTCACCAAATATGAAATGATGACAGTCAATGAACGTCGCCATATTTATGCACCAATAGTGATGGCCATGAAAGGTCTATCACAAAAAATTGTTGTTATTCATATGAAATGGTGACGGTAATTATTTGTCATTATAATCAATATTCGTGACGAACCTTGAATGTAACCACAACACATACTTTCGGTGACACCACCTCTTGTGATGTTAATTTTTTTGGTGACAGAAGCTATTGTCCATCACCATTGCTCATATGAAATGGTGATGGTCACTATCTGTCATTATAAATCATTATTGGTGACGGATCTTGAATTTCACAACACCTATACTTTCGGCGACGCCACCTTTGGTGACGTTCAATTTTTGGTGACAAAGGCTCTTTTGACCCTCACCAATGAGCTTATGGTGACATTTTTTTCCCCTCACCAATGTCCTTTTTTCTTGTAGTGAGCTATGATCCAACGATGGAGGGGGTGCCAGACCATTAGTACAGCTGTAGACCATAACCTGAATCCAGGTCTTAACTTTAATGCTGGAGAGAATATCGAGACTGGTGCATTGAACCAAATACTTATGTAATTAAATGATAACCGGAGTGATACATCGGTTAAGGTGCATTGAGCAGTTTTCTTGATTTCCAAATATATTTAGAGTGCGCGTGAAATGACTCGGGTGTACCTCAAAGGTTAATATATAGTACCGATAATGTTAGAAGCCATAAACGATGCAACCCTCAATTTAGTCAAGGGTAATATATATATATACTCCTTGTTATAAGTTGTGGAATAATACCTCTATAATGAGAATGCTGATGAGTCATGTGTAATCACCTGAATAAGTAATGTAGGTAATTATTGTAGGTATACTGAAGCTGTATTTTTTTTTTTAATTGTAATTTAACATGGTGTGATATAGTAGATGTTACATACGCCCATATTGGTAGAGTATACATGGGTTGATGAAATGAAATTGGATCAAAGTGACCATATTGAAGATCCCCTAAACTTGAACATTATAAACCAAATTGAAATAACATGTACTATTGAGTAGAATTTGTTTCCTTCCATTTCACATTGCCAAAGAACATATAAAAAATCATTTACCTTGTTCAATATTTAATGAGATGAACATTTTTTTTGGACTCTAGAGAAATTTGAGAAACCTAAATTTTGCATGATCAATAATAGAGTAGCAAAATAAAGCTCCATGACTAATCATTACCTTATCTTCGACACAAATGAAAATTTCACTTAATTTGAAAGAAGGGTGTAACTGGGTATATAGTACAACAAGAGTGTCAGGAACTTTTCAAGAATTGGTCCACATAACCAAGGATGTATTGGTAACTCGAAGATAATTATAGTTCTCCAACATCATGCTTTGAAGTTCGATCTTGCATGCATATATCCCCATATAAAAATTTTGTATGGTTTTACAAAAACCATAGTGTCAATACTGTGTGTTATTTAGTTGATAGAATTTTTTATAGAGTCATGCTAGAATTTTCAGAATTCCACACCCTTATTTGAACCTCGAATACTAGCTCTAGAATGGGTTTTTTTGTTACTGGAATCGAATAGGGGAAGAGAAAAACGAAGAAAAAAAATGAGGAACCTTGGGGGGAAATTGAGATAAGAGGGAATTCACAAAATCCCACAACCTTACTTGAACCTCGACAGTAGCTCTAGAATGGGCTCTGCTGTGACTGGAACTAGATAGGGGAAGAGAAAAACCAAGAAAAAAATGGGGAGGAATGTTTGAGGGAAAATGAGACAGGCCACATGCATAATCTATATGTTTAGTCCATGCAGTTATGTTGTGATATTAGTGAGTAGGTTGTTTTTTTTTTTAACCACTTTTCAGATGCAATTAAAAATTAATTAGGAGACTACTAAAAATTGTTTTATTTAACAAATTACAAGTTACCATTGAAACTTATAAATTATTTTCCACCACGTGTTGTGCATAGGAATTTGATGTTAGTTTATCTTGAATTCTATCTCTGTATATATCCTTCTATCCAATAATTAAATGCCACTTTAAACCTTGTTTCAATTTGAAGTAGGTTTCAAGATTGTTCGACAGATTGTTTGTCACAAACTAGGCAATTCCATTTATATATATATTCCATAAATATAGTAGTAGAGTAGAATGAAAAAAAAACATATTTGGATATCTACGAGTGAAAAAATTCACCAAAGTTCTACCTTGCTCTGATTTCTCATCTGAAGTTGACCCATTTAGTTTTGCATGCCAAAAAATAGAATGCTCTATTCACAAAAAACTTAAACTTAAAATAGTTGGTGCAACTAATTTGTCCTGCTAAATACATTTATAATTTTTCCATTTTGTTGGAACATTTCATATAACATTTTTGAGAGTATATTTTAAAATTGAAACAAAATTTAGAGTTTGTGAGAAATAATTAAAATGCAGAATAATTGATTAGAGTAGAGACAAATGTATACCAGTACACATGAATTTACCATATCTTTTTGACAGTAGAGTGGGGAGTTTCTAGGATTTTTGATGTCCAGGTGACAAAAAAATGGAATCATTGCCTTCAAATTCCTAAAGGTCTAGATTGCAAAGAAATATAGGTAAATCTTAATTTCAATTGATAATTATAGTTGCCATAAGTTCAAAATAATTTTTCTCGTGTTTTTCATTTTTTTAAATGTTTATATTCCTATCATGATAGTTACTTATTTCTATGTGTGTGTGTGAATGCATTGTCTTCAATGTGGTCTTAAAATTAATTAGAAAGGCTTTTCAAAAAATCACATGAAACAATAAGTGGGGTTTCAAAACCAAAGTTTCTCATGTGTGTGGTTGACATATGTTGTTCTTTGAGAAAGAGGGCCCAACAATTGTTTGATTTATTCTGTAAGTACACGTATTCCTTGGAATAAAAGTTTCTTCAAAAAATAATTGATTCTAGTTTCACATGCCTTGTTTCTAGGTAAAAAAATGTAATTATGTCACTGTTTTGCAAGAGCTAAAGCCTACTCCACTATAGTATAAGTTATTTATACTTTTCAATTTGTGGACATAATTTTAAGAAGATAAGGACCTAAACCCAAAGTATAAAGCCACCATTATGGAAAAGAAATAAAATCTAGGAGGATTTTTCTTCAAATGTGTAGAGAAAAAGTGTTGTTTCGGAAGTGCGGGAGTCAAAGAATAACTATACCCAACCTCTTCCACTCATAATTATGTTAGAGTATGCACTATAGGCCACATTTCATGCGCGTAAAGTGTAATTGATTTGTAAAATTGTAGGTGAACTTGGTATGCCTAGAGTCTGAGTTAATTATAGGCTTAATTTAGAGAATTAGTGGCTTTGTTTTGTTATTTTCGGGACAACCATAAAAATCATGTTTTCTGTATTTTTAAATTAATTTAGGAATTCCAAGTATTGAATAATTCCCTCCTCGAAATGCATGTTAATGACCAGAATTAGGAAGAAAAAATTTTGAGAAATTGAGTTCATAATTATATGCTCTGTTAGTTTATGAGTGCCTAGTGACCAGTGCCTTGACAATGTATTTTTTGATATCAATGCAATAAGCTACTACCGAAACAATAAATTGTGTATTTGCAAATTTTCAATAGGTTATAGAAGAAAATAAAATTTGGCTCTCAAATTTTTTATTTTTTATTATTTCTGTGCTTGAATCGTTATTCACAAGATTTCCTTGTTAATGGTATCTTATGAATATGAAGCCAATCTATGAATTTTCTTTAGGATGTTGGATGCAAACATTATTGTAATATTCTTTGTATCATAATATGAAATGTTTTTGTAATGTATGGAAATATAAATGTTTATTTCTTTTAGAATGAATTGCATTGGAAGATAAGATATTTCCTGGATGCAGCCATAAATTGTGAGAAACATTGATTTAACTTTCACAAATTCTCTGAAAAATCCTCTAAAAGGTCAAAAATGTTTTTCTACTTTTTGAGCTCCAAGAATGTTCTTTCTTCCACCACATTCCACTCCATTTCTTTTGTCCATTGTTAATCTCAAGCTCAAATGATCAATAGAATTAGTTAAAATTGCTTTAAGAATGAATATCATGACTAACTTGCTATGTTTTTATGATGTTGTCATTGTAGTACTGTTTGAACTAGATCTAGCTACAGAATGCAGACATTCTGTAGCTAGTGGCCGATTCTGCAACTGTCTTTATGTCTACGCAGGTTCCAGGTGTCATCTTGGAGAAAAACACATATGGGTGTATTCCACATCATGCCCTCATCATTTTTTTCTCTCCACGAAGCTTGAACGGAATTCTGTAGGTGGTTATGTACGTGGGAACTCAAACTAGGAGAGAGACTCCTAATAGGACAAGGACAGTCCAGATGTCCTTAATTCTGTTACTTGACTATCATCAGAGTCCTAGTTTGGTTTTTATTAGGAAAGACAATTATTCCTATGTTATCTCAGATACGGTTATGTAATTTTATTATAAATATGCTCGGGAAACTGAGGACAAGGTTAGATTTTATGGTTGATTGCTAGATTTCAGAAGTCCGAAAACACTCTGTTTTGAAGTAATTTCTCTTTAATGAAAGAAGCAGCATTTCCTTGAAAGCGTTGAATCAATCTTGAAGTAGATTTCGTGCTACTCTGGTGGTAGAGGGCCCCTGCCTCCTGAGCAGCCTTGTTTATACGGTTTAGATAAGTATTTTAGTCTCGTTTTCATTTCTAGTTTAGGCAAGTTTCTGAAGTTTATGTTCATACTTGTTTACATTAATTATCACAGCTAGACTTGCTCTAATAAACTCTTCCAAAATATCATTACGATGAATAAGGCATAGCTGTGGTATTGTAGGTTTTAGTTGCATTTCCTTTCGTTAATTATCACAGTTAGACTTACTCTAATAAACTCTTCCAAAATATCATCATGATGAATAAGGCATAACTATGGTATTGTAGGCTTTAGTTGCTTGTTTACACTAAGCGTCACAGCTGGTCTTACTCTTACAAACTCTTCCAAAATATCATTAACAACGAATAAGAAATAGCTGTGGTGTTTTATATTCTAGTTGTATTTTCTTTCAGTCTTATGTTTATGATCAATTGCATTGAATAATACAACCATACTCATTTTCACAAACTCTTCCAAAATATCATTCATATTGAACGAGATGGACTATAGAATTCCATAGACTAGTTGCATGTTAATTTAGTTACAACACTCCGGAGGTAGAATGCATTTAGTTCAGCTCTGTCACTACAATTCAAGTTTGATAATGGCATTGTAATTTAACACTGTTCACTGTACTTCAAGTAGACTAGTAGCACTCTAGTTTAGTCTTAGCTCACTGTATTAGCACTCCAGTTTAGTTGTTACCCATTGCATTTTTAAATTGTATTAGTTGTTAAATTTAAATACCACGGTCTTCATTATTTACAAAACTTCTTTTGTTCCAACCTCATATTAATACATAATCATCTAGACAGAAGTTAGTATCAGTTTAAGGCCCAGAGTATTTTGCAACCTTTTTACCATTTCACAAACAAGCCTTTTCTCAAAGAATATTCTAAAAAGGAAATCTATAACTCTTGAGTGAGGCCTAGTGGTGTTAAATTGAGTTGCAAAACATAATTAGAAGCTAGTTTAGAGTAGAAATCTTATTGTGCTACAAATGTTCTTTTCCAAATATATTCCAATAAACCTTTAATCATGGATGAGATGTTGTAACATTGTAAGTTGATTGTTTGATTGTTTAATTAGGAGAACTTCATTTATACTTAACTTGTCCATTTCTCAAGCTCTTCCAACACATCTTTAATGAATGAATTGGATAAGTTTAAGTTCATGTTGTGATTTATTTTCTTGCACTGAAGTCATTATCAAGATTTGCATTTGTTGTTTGCCAGCCATAGTTTAGACTTTGTTCTGTTTTAGTATTTGCATTTGTTATTTTCCATCCATAGTTTAGGCCAATAGCTTCTTTTCACCAGCATTTAGTTCTTTCCCTTTTCAAACATAAAACAATAAAACCAAAAACATCATAAAACACTAAACACAATGTAGTGAGAAACAAATACCTAGGCACATATAGTGCACCACACTTCAGCAGTTTACCAACCCTGGTTGACAATTAATGAACTCAATTTAGGAACACTAGGTTGAGCACAAACATTTTGGCGCTGTTGCTGGGGAAGTGTAACTAGGTAGCCTTGTTTCTTAACTCCCAAAAAAAATGATATCCGTAGAGAGAGAGACTCAAGGGGTAGATTCATAAGAAGCAGAAGCAGAAGTTTGAACACCACTTGTTTCATCAAGACCTAGAGCCAGCACACCTCCAACTCGGACCCACATTCAATCCTTTACTGATCCTATACTTCTAGAAGACTTAAGATCAGATATTTCATTAGAAAGACCTTCCACTTCATCCACTGAACCTGTCTTAGAAGAAGATTCAAGGACCCCTGCTAGAGACACAAACTTTTCCACTTCCACAGAAGAATCAACTATGGCAGAAGAAGGGGGAGGAGGAGTCTTTAATGGAGAACACACATTATTTGGAGGGGGTAGAGGTAGAGGTAGAGGAGAAGGAGGTAGAGGAAGAGGTAGAAGAGAAATGGGAATCTCTTTTGGGTTTCCTATAGTAGATGAAGAAACCAATACAACTATGAAAAACATTTCACCCTCTGTCCTTCCAAACTTCTATGGACTTAAAACTGAAGATCCTAAAACCTTCCTATTTGAATTTGAAGTCCTATGTAGAACTTATGACTACTTACAAGATGCTCAAAAACTTAAACTATTTCCTTCAACATTGAAAGGAGCAACATTGAAGTGGTTTATGAGTTTGATCAATAGTTCTATTAGGACATGGGAAGACATGAAACAAGAATTTCTAGAAAGGTATTTGGATTATTGTATGCCAGTCAATCATAAGGAGGAAGTGTTTAAGATGTTACAAAAAGAAGATGAAAACTTGGAAGATTTGTTGGAGAGATTTCATTACAACATAAAAAGAGCAAAAATGGAAAACTTAGATCAAGACACCTTAAAAGCTCTCTTGTTGAAAACAATTAGGGATGAATGGTTGGATATCCTTAACATGATGGGAAAAGGGGATATATCTCAACTCACATTACCTGAAATAGCTGAGTTATGTATCAACCTTTCAAGAGGGAAATCTAAAACTATAAAAGGCCCAAGAGACCCTGCTCTTGCAAGGGTAAGTAAGTCTGCTTCTGGGACAATAAGTAGGGCAGAGATAGGGCATATGCTTGATTAATTCAAATATGATATCTTAGGGAGTCTTAGTGAAAAAATAGACACCCTTAAGTTACAAAACAAGCAAAAAGCTGAATCTGATGCTTTAGCAATCTTTTGTCCCAGATGTAGAAAGAAGCATGCCTTAAGAGAGTGTCCTTTGGATGCAAAAGTTGTAGATACCTGTGTCATTTGTTCAGAAAAACATGAGACCAAGAGTTGTCCTTCACTTCCTGGTCTTAAAGTTTTCTTTCAAGAGGAAATTCCTACAAGTTCCATAGAATCTCTCAATTTTGTCTCTAGAAGGCCTTGGCAAGGACCTCAAACACAAGGATTTCATGATCAAATGTATAATCAACCTCCACCAAATTGGAATTCTTGGCAGCAACCTTGGCCCCAATTTCAAAATCAATCTCAAGCTTGGGCACAAGGTTCACAAAATCCCTATGGAAGATACTCTCAGTACTATCAGTATCCACCATCCTATCCACCATATCCACATTTTCCTCCTCAACAAAATCCTCAACAAAATCCTCAAAATCCACAACATCAAAATCAACCACTCCCATTACCATTTCCTCAGAAATCAAATCAGTTTCCTGCTCAACCCATACCAAACCCCAACAATAAAAATCCTCAGAATACATACATGATAGAAGGCCAACAGTTTCCAACTTATTTAATTACTCCTATAGACCTTAGTGATGTTCAACTTAGGTCTGGAAGAATACTTGAAAAGAGGAAACCTTCTGTGATCATACAAGAACAAGATAACTCTGAGGAAGATTCTCTACGGGAAAATAAAAGTCTTGAAGAAGTCATATCTTTTTCAGGACCCAAACATTGAAAAATCAAAACAAAAAGAACCAATAATTTCAACTCCTGTATTAGAGCAGCCATCAACATCCACTCCTACACCTCCCTTTCCAGAAAGATTACAAATTGATAGAGGTGTATAAAAACAAATTATGGTGCCTAATTATGATTTCCTAGATGAGCTAAGAAATGTCTGTATTAAGATTCCATTATTACAAGCTATCAAGGAAATTCCAATTTTAGCAAAGACAATAAAGGAGTTGAGCATGAAGAAAACAAGAAGAAGAATAAGAGAGACAAAGAAAATTCAACTGGCAGGAAAAATAGCAGATATCATGATGGGTAAGATTTCTATTCCAAAGTATCTAGACCCAGGAAATCTAGTTGTTAAAATTCACATCAATGGAATTGAGATCCAAAACACACTCATTGATTTAGGAGCAACAATCAATATCATGAGTAGACAAATCATGGATAAACTGAAACTTCCTAATCTTCTTTTTACACCCACATTATTACAATTAGCAGATAGATCTGTGATCAAACCTAATGGGGTAATAGAAGACATTCCAGTGTCCCTAGATTCTTGGGAGTACCCTGTGGATTTCATGATCCTAACTCCTAAGAATAATCTAGGAGGACATCCTGTTATATTAGGAAGACCTTGGTTGGCTACAGCTGATGCTTTCATTAGTTGTAGATCCAGTGATATGTACATCTCTGATGGTAGTTCAACTAAGAAATTCACTTTGTATCCTCCAGCAAGGAAAATTACAGATTTAGATGATACTCAATGGATAGAGGATGAAGAAGACTTACAACCTCTCTTCACAATTTCATAAATTAGTGAAGATAGTCAAATTCTGAATACTTTAGAAAAATTTGAATCCTATTCGGAATGCAAACATGAACAATTTCAAGAAGAATCCAACATTGAGTTTTTATCATCAAGACAGATGTCTCTTCATTCTATGGATAAATTTGGCAGCTCTACAAGTGAGATATTTCCAGGCAAAACTTTAAACATAAACAAGAACTTAGAAAAATCTCAACAAGAAGAGCTAGTCAAGATCTTACAGAGACATTCTTCTGCATATGCATGGGAGTACACTGATATGAAAGGGATAAGCCCCAAGACTTGCACTCATCACATATACATAGAGGAAAATTGTAAACCAATCAGACAACCTCAAAGACGGATGAATCCAAATCTTAGGGAGATTGTTAAAGAAGAATTGCATAAATTGTTGAATGTCAACTTTATCTATCCTATTTCAGATAGTCAGTGGGTTTCTCCTTTGGTAATTGTGCCAAAGAAAAATGGTAAATGGAGGGTATGTATTGACTACTGATAATTAAACAAAGCTACTCTTAAAGACCATTTTCCCTTACCCTTCATAGATCAAGTGTTATATACATTAGCTGGAAAAAAGTACTTCTCATTTCTAGATGGGTTTAGTGGTTATAATCAAATTCAAGTAGCACTTGAGGACCAAGACAAAACCACATTTACCTGTCCTTGGGGTACTTATGCTTACCGAGTATTTCCATTTGGATTATGCAATGCACCTGCAACATTCCAAAGGGCAGTATTAGGAATTTTTTTAGATCTAATACATGATTGTGTAGAGGTATATATGGATGATTTCACAGTTTATGGAAACACATTTGAAGAAGCCTTAGCAAACTTGGAAAAAGTTTTAAAAATATGTAAAGAAGCAAATATTTCACTTAGTCATGAGAAGTGTTTTATGATGTTTACTGAAGGAATTGTTTTAGGACATCACATTTCAGGGATGGGATTAGAGTTGATGAGTCAAAAGTTGAAGTCATCTCTAACTTATCTATTCCAAGTTGTCAAAAAGATGTTAGGAGTTTTCTAGGATTTACAGGGTATTATCGAAGATTTATAGAAAACTTCACTAAGATAGCATCTCCACTCTTCAAATTACTTACCAAAGACTGTGAATTCAATTGGAATTTTGATTGCCAGTTAGCCTTTGAGACCCTGAAAACAAAAATTTCTGAAGCACCTATTTTAATGGGACCTAACTGGAAGTTACCTTTCCATATTTCAACAGATGCCTCAGATACAGCTCTAGGAGCAGTATTGGGACAAAAAGACCTGATTCCTTATGCCATCTACTATACCAGTAAAAATTTGACTCCTGCAGAGTTAAACTATACTGTAACTGAAAAAGAGTTTTTAGCTGTTGTTCATGCCATAAACAAATTCAGACACTATATAACAAGCTATGAAACTTTTGTTCACACTGATCATTCTGCAATTAGATACTTAATGAACAAATCAATTACTAATGGCAGAGTCATAAGATGGTTATTTCTTTTACAAGAATTCAACATTACCATTCTAGATAGGCTTGGAAAACAAAACACAGTAGCTGATTTCCTATCTAGACTCCAAAACATCAAAGATGACACTCCAGTTGAAGATCAATTTCCTGATGAATATCTTTTTGCAATTTCTACTCAAACTCCTTGGTTTGTTGACATTGCTAATTATTTAGTTTCAGGAAAATTTCCTTCAATAATGAATGTAAGAGATAAAAGAAAAATCATTTATGACAGTGCAAAATATTCATGGGTTGCTAATGAGTTGTACAAGACAGGTCCAGATTTGATCATTAGGAGATGTGTTCGGGAAGATGAGATGCCTGAGATTCTCAAAGCATGTCATGATGAACCTTGTGGCAGACACTTTTCTGATAAGAGGACAACCTATAAAGTCCTTCATTTAGAATATTATTGGCCATCCTTGTTTAAATATGCTAAAGAGTATGTCAAAAGGTGTGACAGTTGCCAAAGGGTAGGGAAACCTTCTCCTTCAGGTGAGATGCCATTACAACCTCAGGTACACATTGAACCTTTTGAAAAATGGGCTTTGGATTTTGTAGGACCGATTAGTCCTCCATCAAGACAAAAGAAATATATATTAGTTTGCACTGATTATGTTACTAAATGGGTAGAAGCTAAACCATTACTTGTTGCTAATGAATCATCTGTAGTTAATTTTCTTTTTGAGGATATTTTTACCCGTTTTGGTGTCCCAAGGGAAATTGTTACAGATCAAGGAGCTCAATTTACATCAAGGCTAGTGGAGCAAATGATGGAGAGGTACAAAATCAGGCATAGAAAATCTACTCCTTATCATCCACAAGCAAATGGTCAAGTGGAATCTAATAATAAGGTCATTGAAGGAATCCTAACAAAGACTGTTCATTTACATAGAAGAGATTGGGTAGATAGGCTTCCTGAAGCCTTGTGGGCCTATAGAACTACATGGAGAAACACAACAGGCCATACTCCTTATGAACTTGTTTATGGAAAGAAAGTTTTGTTTCCCATAGAGTTCCAGATTCAAACTTTCAAAATGGCAGTTCAACTAGGACTTGATCTAACAGAGGCACAAAAGCACAGATTGGAGCAGATTAATGAATTGGATGAGATCAGACAAGATGCAGTTCAGAAAACAAGTATAGTCCAATAGAAAAGGACTATATGGCATGACAAGTACATCAAGGAGAAGAAGTTCAAAGAAGGTGACTGGGCTCTCTTGTTTGATTCAAAGTTCAAGGATTTTCAAGGTAAATTTCAAACACATTGGCTTGGGCCATATGAAATTGTGAGAATTTTTTACAATGGAGCAATAAAAATTAGGACAATAGATGAAGAAGAGGTTACTTTTCTTGTGAATGGTCATAGATTGAAGCTGTATCACAAACCACTCTCAAGAGAAGAATTTGTCAAGAAGTTCCAGGAAAACAATGATGTGAAGTTAATGAAGAAGAATATTTCTTCTTCATCAACTTAATTGAATTTTATGAAGTCAGATATATTGAAAAAAAAAAAGTAAAAGTATAAAAATGAAAACCAATCACTAATTGGCATGTTTATACATAAAAGATAGAGTGAAAATCAGAATTTTTTTGACACTCTAACTTTTCCATCTTGTTTTTTTTTTTTTTTTTTTTTCTGCAAGCAGCTGTTACAAAATCATAAGTGTAGATCCATTTCACTTATGGTCCATCTCATTTCATCCATTCATATTCCATTTCATTCATTCATCCACACTCCATTTCACTTCATTCCATATCTCATTCATTTCATTCCATACTTCATCCACCTCATTTAAATTCCAGATTTTTAAAGTTTGATGTTTTTCTGCAATTAAATAATACATATCATGAATTGCAACCCACTTCTCATACTTCACTCCATTTCATAAGTTGTGATCCATTCCACTCCATTATTCATTTCATTCATACTCCATCCTACCATATTTCATTATTCATTTCATACAACCTTTCATCATTCCAGCTTCAAACCATATTTCAAGTTCTCTACCGGTACATTCTGCAATCAATCAGACATTCTGCAGCCAGTCAGACATTCTGCAGCTAGAGAGCCTGAAAGCACTATCTAGTAATCATTTGATCTGCAACAAAATGATCCTGCATATCCAAGAACAAGCAAAATCAAGAAGGTTATGAAGACTCAAAAATTAATGATTTTCAAGAGAGAACAAAGCATATGAAGATCACAAGAAAATCAAAGCAAAGGCAAAGGTATGAAATGATTATAATGACATATCATGAAAATTTTTAGCATAGTTTAGTTATATATTATTCAAAAAGTTGTTTTAATTAATTTTGTTGATCATGCCTAACAAACCTCCCGCAAAAACTTTGGATAAAACTCCTTCTATTCCGCCATTTCAAAACCCATATCCGATCATCATTTAAAAATCTAAACGGTTAAAGTGCTGAAGTGATTGGATTAGTCATGTCACTGAGCATTTAATGATGATTTTTGAATTCGTTACAAAATATCTCCGCGGTCTTTCCTTCTGTGATATCTTTCAACTCATATACATCATCCTCACCTCATTATATTCATTCCGCAATCACTCCATATCATTCTTTCCCGTAGCCAAATCTTAACCATTTCAATCTGTAAAATAGAGGAAACATCTGTGGGGAAAAAACATCTCTGTAACAGCCGTTGTCACCGTGAACAGAGGAAACATTTGTGGAGAAAAAACAACTTGTTAACGACCATTCTCACCGTGAGCAGAAGACTAGTGAATTGAAGATTGAAGAAGAGTTATGGGCCTCATCGTGAGAACTGAACCAGTTGGCACTAAGTACTTGGAAGGCTATCCCCAAATCAGAGAAATCTTACAACAAGCAAGATGGTTGCAATTCCTTGAAAAATTCAGTGGCTTCCACAAAGAGGTTACTAAAACTTTTGCAAGATCTTTTAATGGAGCCGAGGTTGAAGTTGGAGATATTAAATTCACTGTCACAGAGGCTTTTATTGCAGAAGCAACAGGATTGCCTAGACAAGGAGAAAGGTGGTTTAAGAACAGAGAATTTCATAACGAAGCATGGAAGTAGATACTCAAGTCACCAGGTATGGATGTCACCGTTTTTAAAAAGGGTATCCCTAGCTCTGCATTAAAGAAAAAATGGAGGAACATGTTGCTTATCCTGCAAAAATTCATCACTTGTGAAGGTAGATATGGTACTTTCTATGTTTACCATATTCGATTGATAATGCATTTCCTAGAAGAAGAACTTAATTTTCCCTTTTTCTTGCTTCAAAGTTTAAAGAAAATGGCTTCAAGTGTTCAAAAGAGAATTCAATTTCTGGAGACAACCTTATACCACCATGGTTTAGTCAAGATTTTAATTGAACATCATTTAGAAAAAATGGGAGATACTTGGGATGACTTCTTGGTGAGAAATCACTTTGAGGAACCAAAGGAACCTCCACCTAAAGATAAACCTACAAAAAGAAGCAGAAAATGGAAATCCTCCAAAACTGAAACTGGTAAAACAATACAAGAAAGCAGTGAAGAAATGATTTCTGAAAAATTAGTTCAAATTAAGAAGCAGCTTAAGAAAGAGAGGATCATAAGAAAATTTGCTAGAGAGAAAGGAGAAGGGCCATCTCAACCGAGGAGGAGCCACAGACTGAGGGGGATACTAAAGAAAAAAAAAGTTAAACAAACTGGAGTTATAAACATAGAAGACGAAGAAACACCTACTGAGCAGGATTTTGATGAAGAAGCTCCTGAAATAGACCCTGCACAACAAGAAATTTACAACTATGTTGAGTCATTGGAGAGAAAAGCTTCAGAAAGTAGAGACAGAACCCCTAGTCCACCAAAGTCTGAAATTGATATGCTAAGAAGAGATAGGTATGAGTTAGAAGTACTCAACAGGCATATCAAGAATGAGAATGAAATTCTGAGAGAGCAGGTTAAATTGAAAACTGATATGAATTCCACTCTGTCTCTACAAATGCAAAAGTTATACAAGGCCAGTGAAAAATTGAAAAAGAGAAATAAAAAGTTAACCAGGGCACTCACAAATTTAAGGTTCAAGTTAGTCATCAGAAAGCCTAGAAGGCCTTTGACTGCGAGGAAAAGTAGAAGAAGAGGGTTGGATGTTCTTGCAGAGGTCTCAGAGTTCATGGAATAGTTGCATGAGGACATGCAAGAATCTAGCAGTGGGGGTATGTTGAGCTCCAAGAATGTTATTTCTTCCACCACATTCCACTCCATTTCTTTTGTCCATTGTTAATCTCAGGCTCAAATGATCAATAGAATTAGTTAAAATTGCTTTGAGAATGAATATCATGACTAACTTGCTATGTTTTTATGATTTTGTCATTGTAGTACTTTTTGAACTAGATCTAGCTGCAGAATGCAGACATTCTGTAGCTAGTGGCCGATTCTGCAGTTGTCTTCATGTCTACGCAGGTTCCAGGTGTCATCTTGGAGAAAAACACATATGGGTGTATTCCACATCATGCCCTCATCATTTGTTGCTCTCCACGAAGTTTGAACGGAATCCTGTAGGTGGTTAAGCACGTGGGAACTCAAACTAGGAGGTAGACTCCTAACAGGATAAGGACAGTCCAGATGTCCTTAATTCTGTTACGTGACCATCATCAGAGTCCTAGTTTGGTTTTTATTAGGAAAGACAATTATTCCTATGTTATCTCAGATACGGTTATGTAATTTTGTTATAAATATGCTCGGGAAACCGAGGGACAAGGTTAGATTTTATGGTTGATTGCTAGATTTCAGAAGTCTGAAAACACTCTGTTTTGAAGTAATTTCTCTTTAATGAAAGAAGCAGCATTTCCTTGAAAGCGTTGAATCAATCTTGAAGTAGATTTCGTGCTACTCTGGTGGTAGAGGGCACCTGCCTCCTGAGCAGCCTTGTTTATATGGTTTAGATAAGTATTTTAGTCTCGTTTTCATTTCTAGTTTAGGCAAGTTTCTAAAGTTTATGTTCATACTTGTTTACATTAATTATCACAGCTAGACTTGCTCTAATAAACTCTTCCAAAATATCATTACGATGAATAAGGCATAGCTGTGGTATTGTAGGTTTTAGTTGCATTTCCTTTCGTTAATTATCACAGTTAGAATTACTCTAATAAACTCTTCCAAAATATCATCATGATGAATAAGGCATAGCTGTGGTATTGTAGGTTTTAGTTGATTGTTTACACTAAGTGTCACAGCCGGTCTTACTCTTACAAACTCTTCCAAAATATCATTAACAACTAATAAGAAACATCTGTGGTGTCTTAGATTCTAGTTGTATTTGTTTTCAGTCTTATGTTTATGTTCAATTGCATTGAATAATACAGCCATACTTGTTTTACAAACTCTTCCAAAATATCATTCATATTGAACGAGATGGGCTGTAGAATTCCATAGACTAGTTGCATGTTAATTTAGTTACAGCACTTCGGAGGTAGAATGCATTTAGTTCAGCTCTGTCACTACATTTCAGTTTGATAATGGCATTTTAGTTTAACACTATTCACTGTACTCCAAGTAGACTAGTAGCACTCTAGTTTAGTCTTAGCTCATTGTATTAACATTCCAGTTTAGTTGCTATCCATTGCATTTTAAATTGTATTAGTTGTTAAATTTAAATACCACGGTCTTCATTATTTACAAAACTTCTTTTGTTCCAAACTCATATTAATACATAATCATCTGGAAAGAAGCTAATATCAGTCTAAGGCCTGGAGTATTTTGCAACCTTTTTACCATTTCACAAACAAGCCTTTTCTCAAAGACTATTCTAAAAATGAAATCTATAACTTTTGAGTGAGGCCTAGTGGTGTTAAATTGAGTTGCAGAACAGAATTAGAAGCTAGTTTAGAGTAGAAATCTTATTGTGCTACAAATGTTCTTTTCCAAATATATTCCAATAAACCTTTAATCATGGATGAGATGTTGTAACATTGTAAGTTGATTGTTTGATTGTTTAATTAGGAGAACTTCATTTACACTTAACTTGTCCATTTCTCAAGCTCTTCCAACACATATTTAATGAATGAATTGGATAAGTTTAAGCTCATGTTGTGATTTATTTCCCTGAAGTCATTATCAAGCTTCGCATTTGTTGGTTGTCAGCCATAGTTTAGGCTTTGTTCTGTTTTAGTATTTGCATTTGTTATTTTCCATCCATAGTTTAGGCCAATAGCTTCTTTTCACCAGCATTTAGCCCTCTCCCTTTTCAAACATAAGACAATAAAACCAAAAACATCAGAAAACACTAAACACAATGTAGTGAGAAACAAATACCTAGGCACATATAGTGCACCACACTTCAGCAGTTTACCAACCCTGGTTGACAATTAATGAACTCAATTTAGGAACACTAAGTTGAGCACAAACACTACTAATCAAGATTCAAGACCAAAATGTTTCGTATGCTAAGGTGGCTAAAAAAATGTGTATAATTGAGGAACTGAGAATAAATATTACCCCCATCTCTTGTAGGTCACCTTGTTTCTCTTAGTGCACATATTTAGTTTAGTTATAAGTTTTATTCTAGCATTTGTGCTCATTTTATGGGATATTCTTGCAGTAATTTCATCATGGAACTGGAGTGATTGCCTACATGATCTCTCACAACTTGTGTAGTGATGAGTCCTATTTATAGGTATATTTTGAAGTCCATCATGCTATCCTCCAACCCTTAAAACTATCATTTTCTCACATTAATTAATATTTTTAGTCATAATGTGCTTACTAAGAATATTAAAAGGTGTTTTTCATAGTGTGTGGCCTAATGTGATTAAATTGTAGTAAAAAAATATCTTTTTGAGGCATTTACTATGCAAGAGCTTGATGTAGAAAACCAAGAGAGAATATAGGGGGGCTTGTCCACCTCCTTAACTCTCTAACTTGGTTTGAGATCACAGAGTCCTTACTCACAAGCTCGAATTCACTGGCAGGAGAGTGACTCCAAGTACACATGAAGCTAAAGGAGGACCAAATCCACAATTCTCGAGATCTTGGAGGGAATCACTCTTTTTTTCAAGGGAGTTTCCATCAGATACCTTTACGTATAAATAAACCAGCTAAAACGCTCTTTAGGATTCAAATTTTTGTTTCAGATAAGAGTAACCATTAGGCCTAGTGGTTGACATTGTTATTCTTAACTTTCATATGATGTATGAGACTACTATTTTCTGTTAATGATAATTTTTCTATTGATTTGCATCTGATCTAGTTTTAAAGGGCTGAAACCCTTGGGTTTGGGCCCAACCCATAGGCTTTAGTCCCTCTTATGTATTTCTTTCATGTTCTTGTTTCACAACATTTCATGTCTTTCTCTTGTTTGAGTAGATGTTAAGATATACAAACTTTTGATTACAGACTTTCCTATCACCTCTCTTTGGGAAGAGTGATTGGAAAAAAATTACAATCTCAGTCCAAACATATTTGTTTATGATTTCTTGTAAATGCATAGATGCTAGTTGTAATCCTTTAATATTATTAATCTCTTCAACTTATGATTTATTTCAGTGATGAAAGTATTTTTGTATATATAATATGATTTAGTCAAATTAACCTCATATTTTTCATGGTAATTTATTTCACTGTCTTGTTGGGCTTTTGATTCATGTATCCTGCTAGCTGCAGGGACTATGCAGACCTGCAGGGGTGGGCATACCTTCCCACATTCACCTAGATTTTTCCATCCTACTCAAAGGCACCTCACACTACTTCCAACCTTAGTATCTAAATTCACTCTGTCAAGGAAAATAAAGGACATTATGGGCATCTACTTTGGTGCAAGATATACACCTGAAGGGTACATGGATTGTCCAAGGTGCTCCCCCCAACCATCACCCAATGCCTTATACATTCATCCACCTTCCTCCATACCTAAGACACCATTCCCAACCTTATAATTCTCCCGAACCCCCTCATGTAGCACATCCTATAGAAACCCTATAGCATTGTTCTTTCCAACCAGATTTTCTCCCCACTTTGATCATATTCTATTTAAGCTGAATAATGGTCCCCAAATTATGATTTGATGATCAAGGAATTATCTAAGACCTTTCCAACCTCATCCTTTCCTTGATGAAGTGATCAAATAGAAAAACATATAAAATTAGCACTCTATTCATTTGCATGTTGAATTGATCCCTCATTTCCGAGAAATGTGCGTAGATCAATGATGCATATAAATAGGTTACTGATTTGATTAAATGTGAAAATTAGAGTAGAATGATTTAATTATCCAAGTAAACTAGCCCTTTCTCTTTCATGCAATGCCAATTTTCATTTACATGTGAATGAATTTCATTTTTATATTTATAAATAGAATCAGGTTCAATTATGTTTTCATAAGAAGTTTTCACTCTAGTTAGTTATAGGAATGGTCTATGAAAACCTTTATATGATTTCATGGCTGATGGTGACATGAGTATAAGCTAACCTACAGTTCATATAGCACTATCACCTCTAAGTTTGTATGAACACTAGGTTGATAATTTGAGTTGAGAAGCCCTTGGGAGTTGCAACACTCTTGGTGTAATATGAGGGCTCATCACTTTTTGGCGTCGTTTCCGGTGAAGTGTTTAAGTAGGTGTTGTTTCTTCTTAATAATTGCTTGTTTTTTTTTCTTCATTAGTCTTATTTCTTTGAAAAAGTGAAAAAAAAAAATTTCTTTCATGCCTCGTAGGAATAGGGATAACCAATGAAAATTCTTACCAAAAACACCTATCCCCTCAAGCAACCAACATCCCTTCTTCTTCGGTGGTTGTGAACTTCCCTCTCTGACTGCAGGGGAGTTACAAGACACTTTAGGTGAGAAACCTAAAATTTTTAAAGAAATTATAGGATAAGAAGAATCTATCCCACCTACCCAAACTATGGCTCAAAACAAGAAAAATGAGATTTTTTCTTTTAGAGAAACCAATGGAGAAGCTAGAATGAAGAATATAAGCCTTGCCTCCCTTCGAAATTTCCACGAATTGACGTTTGAGGACCCTCACAACTTCATTTTTTAGTTTGTTGTTGCCTTTAGGACATATGACTATGCCTCTACTGAGTAGAAGCTGAATTTGTTTCCTTCTACCCTTAAAGATGAAACCTTTCATTGGTTTATGGGTCTAATTGGATAGAGCATCAATGTCTGGTCCCAAATGAAGGAAGCCTTCAATAACGAGCATCAAGATTACTGTAGGTCCAAAAAAACAAAGGAGGAAATATTTAACATCACTCTTGGACCTGATGAATCCTTAGAGGACTATGACGAAATATTTCAACTCAATTATAAGAGGGTAAATTGTACCCATGATCTTTAGTCACTCAAGCTAGTTCTTCTTCGAGGGATCAAGGAAGATGTGATGGAAACCATAAACATGTTATTTTGAGGAGATATCTACCAATTACCTTATGATGACGTCAAGATTGTATTCAATAATCACTCTAGGGTTGCTAGGAAAAATGGTAGGTCTAGCCAAACCTCGGTCAATTCCTTTCCCTCCATAACATCCATCAGGCATACGATAAGGAATATGTTGGAGGATTTCAAGAGTGAAATGTTACATACATTTTCTTTTCAAATGGATACTATACAAATCAAAATAAAACAAGAGTAATAAAAAAGAGCACTGGCTATATTTTTCCCTAGATGTACTAAAAGACATTCTACGAATTAATTCCAACTGAATGTCATATAATTATACCTAGTATGTGAAGAGAATCATGCAACAGAAAAATTTCCCTCTCTTCTAGGCCTAAAGGCTGTATACTAGGGAGGAGTAGAGAGTTGGTCACAAAAACTATGCCTCATTAAACAAGGGAAACCCCCAGTACCTTAGCCATATCATCAATGCATGCAAGGTGCACATTATCCTCACTCCAATCCAAATAAAAATTCTCCTTTCCAGCCTTTACCCTTCCACTCATCCAGAATGGTCTACAACTCCTCCTTGGCCTTATGCTCATCCATATCCTCCTTAGCCTATAAACCCTCTTCTTCATCTATATCCACCACAATATTCCCAATGGGGCCATCCCTCACAAGGGTGGAGGCTTCAAACCAATGAGCTTCCTAATTTACTGCTTCCACACCAATATCAACCACAACTAAATCATAATACTCAACCTGAGCAACCTAAAATTCCTACTCAACCCAATCCAAACCTGAAGAATAAGAAGACACAACAGGTCTACAATGGAGAGACATAATATCCTTCTTATGTTGTGGAAATATAAGAGATAAACCTTCGGTCTGGGAGGGTTCTCCAAGATAATCACCCAACTTATCAACCTAAAGAGCTTGAAGAAGAGAGGGAAGAGATTCCCCCTTAATTCAATGCACCCCCTTATCCCGAAACATTGGTCCACCCTAATGAGAACAACCCAAAAGAGGTTGAAATTCTTGGAGAATGAAAAATTTGTGTCAATATACCCATTTTCTAGGCTATTAAATATGCTCCCATATACAGAAATATTATTAAGGAAAAATATTTCAAAAGACCCAGGAGACGAAGAAGGGATATCCCCACCATCAATGTTGTTGGGAAACTATTTGATCTTATGCATGGGAGGGTGATCTCCCCAAAGTATCTAGACCTTGGTAGCCTAGTAGTGGATGTGCAGATCAATGGCATTATGGTTCCCAATACCTCGATTAATCTTGGGATTTAAATCAATGTGATGACTAGGGAAACCATGTTGAAGCTCAATCTCCAAGGGGATTTGAGAAATGCCAACACAGTGATGCAGCTTGTAGAAACACCCATAATATCTCATGAGGAAATTATTAAGCATGTCATGGTCTCCATTGACTCTTGGGAGTACCTTACTAATTTATTATTCCTCCAACCCAAAAAAAAGTTGAATGGATATCCTATCATCTTAGGAATACCTTGGTTGGCCACTGTTGATGCCTGAATTAGTTGCATGGCTCGAAACATGACTATCAAGCATGGACATTTATCAAAAAAAAATGTCTTATATCCTCCTTATCAACCTTTAATTGAACATGGTTTACCCTTATGGTTAGTGGATGAGGAATATGATGAATTTATCTGATCTGAAATTGATTGTTATTTAATGTTGTGCTAATATCATTTTTAGAATTAACATGAAAGTGCTTTGGTTTTCTTATCATACAAGGGTTTATACAAGTGTTTATGAGTGACTATTCATTAAACTTTATGAGATTAATTGTATTTTGTAAACTTCAAAGCACAGAAACTTAATGTTGAACAAAAACATAATAAAACACAGCAAGAACAAACAAGAAAGACAAATACACAAGTTTTTTATGAAGGAGTTCACCCCTCCTGGGCTACATCTCCTTGGTCCAGCTTCATAGTGTGGGCCTTTGTATTAGCTTCAATTGTGAAAAAGTTTTGTTTACAATCTCCTATTTACTCTGAAACCTATTCCAATGGCTCCAAAACATCAAAATCTACAAATAATGACTCTTCCTGAGCCAAAATTAGTCAAAAATATCCTTAGTCATGGCAAAACCAAATTTTCCTAGTTTTTCTCCACTAAATTTAGATGTCCACGAGTTAATTCCACTAAATGTGGAATTTCGCCGAATATGGTGGGTCTACCAAAGGTGCTGCCAATATAAGTATGTGATTAATGTTAAGATAAGTGGGTGATAAGTGGGGTTAAAGTGTGTTTAGCGCTAACCCGCACTTATCGTTAAACTCAGAGTAATATAACATAACCCACGTCTTAACGTAATTAAACTTCATTAAAATCTTTTTCAGTTTGTCATTGTTGGCCCTTGGTTTTGGGTGCGCGGTTGTGTGGGAGGGGGCTGGCCTATGGGGCTAGCCCTCTTTGAATCCCCATATATGCATTCATCAATTTTCAAATAAATTTTAAGTCCTATACAGTTAAGAACTTTGGCGATAGGTGAGGTGGTGATGCGTTGCATTGTAGTGCGGGTGGTCGTGAGTTCGACCCCGACCCCGACCACATATTTTTTTTGAATAGTGCAAAGGCTCCAGACCATAGTATAAAATAAATATATGTAGATTTATATGTATATATGTGTGTGTGTGTGTGTGTGTGTGTGTGTGTGTTGTGAATTTTTATGTTGTATTGCGCCCATTAGACTATGGTATCCAACCTTATAATATCATACATATGCGCCATGACCTTGAAATAAAATTTATGTGCCTTCCAACCTTGCCATGGGGGGCAAGGAGCATGTGGCAACCTCTAGCTTCACCACGTGGCCCTTCCCCATTGGCTCAAAACATTTCACCATATAAAAATAAGCCACCATAGTAGAAATTTCCAACTTAGGACTAGGAGAAAAAATTCAACTTCTCTAAGCAACAATGGAGAATATGGAGATGAAAATTGTCATAGTGTCACTGGATGAAAAACTATAGAATATTCCTGAAGATTCCTGAGGTTTTGACTGGACTGCCAAGTCATCAGTCTGTGATTGTTTTGCACAATTTTTACCTGTTTGGGAAAATGAACAGCAGACCATAACTCACTCATACGAATTCGGATTTTGATGAAACGAGCTGCGTTAGAATCCTGGTGACAAGCTCTATCTATTCATTTAGGTCTGAAGTATTTTTGAGCACTTTCATTTTTTAGCTAAATATTGAGCTCCTGATCATTCCTCCCCATTAGAAGCCTTTTGGACCCCAAAATACACTATCAATTGTTCATTGGGTGAGGGTAAAACTCCCTCACCCTTTCATTCTCCATCCATTTGGCCTTTGCAGGATTTTTTTCCCTTGAGTCCCACTCTAAGGTATTCAACATTCCCTCTTCTTGATGTTCAGATTCTTTTGTCAAGTATGAGATCTTGCTGAAGTTGATCAAGATATTATGGCAAGAAATCATCTATTTATTGCAGCTGAATGTGCTCTCCTTGATCATCAATCAAAGGAGGCTCAAACAATCTCAAATTCTCAACATTAATGAAAAAATATATTCACTTATAAGGAGGAAAATCTAGCTTAAATGCATTAGTACCAATATTTTCCATAATTTTAAATGGACCATAATGGATTGCCTTGTGCATTTTACCTTCCTGTTGAAATTTTTATTTGCTGATATATAACCAAATTTCATCTCCAACCTAGAAATTTTTATCAACAGTGTGTTTGTCATCCCTTGCCTTGTAGCTGCTTTGACTCTTTTCAAGTTGCTCTTGCACTGTATGATGTATCAACTAAATTTTCTCAATGAACTTCCTTGCCTTATCTATGTCACTATGACCATCTATAGCGACATATTTCTCAAAGATGAGTTCCAAAGGTGATCTTGGAAAGTACCCAAAACATGCCTCAAATGGTGATGTGTGTGGAAGAATGCTTTGCCCTGTTGTATGAATGTTGAATGTAATGCAACTGTTCATCCCACAACTTGGGATGCTTGCTGCAATAGCCACTAAGAAGATGAATTAATCTCATTTTTACCACCTTGGTTTGACCATATGTTTGCGGATCAAATGTTGTACTCTTCTTCAACTTTGTGTCCTTCATGTCCCATAATTTTGACCAAAAATTCCCAACAAACCGGAATCCTGATCACTTACAATAGAAGTAGGAAGATGAAAATAAACCCATACATTTTGAAAGAAAAGATTAGCGGTTTGTTCAACTGTAATTATTTTCTTACATGGCATCAAAAGCCACATTTTTCTGAACCTGTCTACCACAACATACAAGTAATCATGACCTTTCCTTGACATAGGAAGACCACCTACAAAATCCATTGAGATACTTTCCCAAGCATGTGAAGGAACCGAAAGTGGAGTGTACAATCCAAGTTTCTTATTTATAGGCTTACTGGTTTCACATAAATAACATCCTATAATAAAACGAGATACACTATCAATCAAGCATGGCCAATAACGATACCTTTAGAGATTCGCTACTGTCTTGCCTACACCGAAATGTCTAGCAATCAATGATGTGTGTGTCTCCCTTATGATACTATTTCTTTCTCCCTATGGTATACATAACTTGCCCAAGTGATACAACAAATTGGTATACACATGATAATATTACTCTTCATGTTGGTTTCCTTGACTCAAGCTTTCATACACATCTTGAAAATCAATATCATATGCACATTGTTAAATGTAACTTTCATGCATAATTGAATTGTGCTTGAGTATAATAGATGAATTTACAATAGGCCTAGAGAGCATATAAGATACCTTATTGCAGATTCCCTTTTTGTACCTAATAACCAAATTATTTTTTTGCAGAAATCTCATCCATCTGAAATGTCTTGACTACTTCAACTTTGACTGTGATGGTAAGTACTGGAATGGCTGATGGTCAATATGGATAATTATCTCTTTCCCCATAAAATAGTGCTTCCATTTCTTTACACTTTGTCCCAATGCATATAAATCTTTATCATAGGTGGGATAATTAGTCACAACTCCATTAAAAATTTCAAAATGAAACGAAATAGGCTTACCATGCTGCATGAGCACTGCTCCCATAGCATAATCACTTGCATCTATTTGGATCTCAAATGGCTGTCTAATATCGGTGCTGAACTTATATTTTTATTTAAAGCATCAAATTGTTTTTGCTGCAAATATCCCCAATGGAAGACTTTCTTGACACTTGTCAATGTATGTAACGGAGCTACAATGGAGGAAAAATTAGCAATGAATTTCCTCCAATACTATGTTGCCCTATGAAAGCTTCTTACCTCTGTAACTGTATTGGGCTTGGGCCAATTCAGAATGACCTCTACTTTGGAAGGTTCTATCTTCAACTCAAATCCTCCAACAATGTGTCCCAAATACACTAAATAAGTCTTTCCAAACTCACACTTCGACATATTTAGAAATAATTTCTCTTTTTTTCAAGACATCAAGTACCTTGTTCAAATGCATGACATGTTGTTCTCTTTATTTGCTGAATATAATTATGTCACCTAAGTAAACAATAACGAAGTCATCTATAAATGGTTTAAGTACATCATTCATGACTCTCATGAAAGTAGTTGGAGCATTTTTTAGACCAAATGGGATAACTAACCACTCAAACAATCATTGTCTAGTTTTGAAAGAATTTTTCCAAATGCCCTCTTCAGCTATTCTAACTTGATGATAACCACTTCACAAGTCTAACTTAGTGAAATATCTTGCATACCTCAATTAATCTAGAAAAACATCAATGTGTGGGAGTGGGTAGCAATTCTTTACTGTGATTTTATTCAGTGCACGGAAATCAATGCGCATGCACCAAGTCCCATCCTTCTTTGGTACCAAACAAACTGGTGAACCAAATGGTGAAGTAGATGGGCATATGGTACCTTTGTTCAACAATTCTTGAATTTTCTTCTTGATTTCCAAACTCTACATAATTTACATGTGATACATACTAATGTTTGGAAGTGGAACATCCTGTTGCAACTGAATCTCATGGCGAATTCTCCTCTTGGGAGGTAAACCACGTGGTTCTTGAAACATCTTGCCATGATAAATTACCACTTCAAACAAATTAGATTTTAAATTTTCAACACATCCTTCAAAATATTCATAGTCAACATAATCCTTTTTCTTGATCATGAGAAGCACAAAATTTTTACTTGCATTAAATAGCCTCTTCATTTTCCCTGCATTCACTAAAGAGATATTCAGTTTCTTGCGATGAACTCTCATAATATACTCCACCCCATCCTGAAGAAAATGATATTTTTTATCGTGGTGATAAAACACTGCTTTCCTATCATACAAATATGGACTTCCCAAGATAATCCTGGAAATGTCAAGTGGAACCACATATAACTCAACTTCAACAACAAAGTTTGAAGTAATAGCAAATCTGATTAAACATTTCCTTGTAACCTGTAAATTGGCATTCTTAACTATCCAACCCAAAGGGTATGGTTTATGATGTGGTGCAGTTTCAAGATTAAGATTTTTGACTAAGTCATCTGAAATCAGGTTTTCTTGCGACCCACTATTAAACAATGCATCAATATTTGTACTATTTGAAATCGCTCTAACATGGAAAAATTCTATCCTCGTGTCTTCATTTGGAGTGTTGTTGTGACTATTTGAGGAGCTAGTACTTGCTATGGCTTCCTTTCCATTGTGAAATGTTGTAACATTATTTGTTTTTGATAAGTTAGAATAAGTAATCAAATAATTTTTGGAATGTTAAGGTAGGATATGGATGCAAAAAAGAATGAAAAAGTTATAAATTTTATGAAATTTTGATTTTTTTTATAGACATCCATATCAATAAAATGATAGGTGTTAGTTGCCCTAAATAAAGAAGGCAAATGAAATAAAATGTTAGGGAAGAAAAAAGAAAATGAAAGCTTCATTTATGTTTTAAAAATTTCACTGGCCGCTAGTCTAAATGCGCCCAATAAAGAAGATTGATTTGTATGGTTTAAAAACACTGTCCTAATCATTTTTTCCCATATTTGAAATTTTAAAACCATATAAAAAAAAATCACCCTGCAATTTATCCCTTTTCATTTTCATTTTCCCTAAGTCATTCCTTTTTTATTTTACTACACACTCAAATTTCTTTTTGCATCAGCCAAATCGCAAAATCCCTTAATTTTAGTCTCCTACAAACCTTCCGAAATGTGATATGAAATGATAGTGGGACCCATTCACCCACCACGCACAATAAACCTTACCCTTTTCCACCTTTCCACGTTATCTTTCTACTTTACCTTTTTCACATCGCTATATCATTGTTTTCAACTACCTTCGCCTTTCTAATTCCCCTATTGCGATTAAAGTGGGGCTATTTCTCCTTTCCATGTCACCCTATCCCCCACTATTCATCACACATTGCAAAATATACCACTTCGCATATTGGAAATTATAACTTTTCTCACTTTGTCGCAAAACCTTAAAACTTGTGATGTGCGATATTCATCGCATCGCAATATCGCAACTTTACTTGTTTAACCACACCTTTTTGCATCGCAAATAATATTTCATAGATTGGAAAACATACCTCATCACATATCGACGAAAATAACTTATTCCATTTCCACCAAAAGTTAAATCTGGCGATCGTCGATGTGCGATATGTATCGCATCGCAAATATCTTAACTTTTCGCTCATTGCATTTCGCAAATTTTAAAGTTAAACCATATTTTCAAAACCTATCCAGTCCCGATTGTGATTTGTGATGTGGTTGGCCCAACCATAATACTTCGCTCACCTCTATATGTCGTTCCTTCTCTACCATTCCCATTCCATTGCTCCACATCATTGAAACTATCACCCTTCCGCCACGTCACCTCGATACTTTTCATCGCAACGCCGATTCCATTCTTAATATCATAAACTGTAAAACATGCGATGTGCGATATTTTTATGGATGAAATAAAGTTCAGAACTAAATTCTACAGAATTTCAAGTCTGGGTATATGGCTTTTTACATTTTTTTGTTTAAAAAAAGGGTTAAACATGACAGAGAGGACTTGGGTAGTAGATAGACACCACGGTTCAAGATAGGCAAAGGGCATTCATACAACAAATTTTTCCAGCACAACACTTAGTTTTCCATCATAGTACTAAAAAGGTGGTGACTCAACAACAATCTTCCAGCAAAAGAGGGCCAAAAATGCAGATGCACTCCTTTTAGATCGATTTCTTTCCTTTCAGTTCAATTTGAAAAATTATATATTGCTTTGTCACATAGGCATTGATTGTAATTTGTTTTTATTTTTATATAAATACTTCATTCATAGAAGTATTCAAGGTTGCACCCTTGCATGAGTATATTTTTTAAAGCAAAAATTGTATTAAGTCTTTCTAGTCATCATTAATACAAGAAGGATTCTGAACTTATTTCATACAGATATGTTTTTCCTCTATAATTTTTTTCATTTTTCTTAAATCATTTTGTTTCTTCATATATTTAATTATTGTCAAGATAACTAAGTGAGGTTGACTATGTTTCAGTAACCTTATAATTTGTCTTGAAGTTATTATCATTATAAATACTGATTTACTTAACAATCTGTTAATGTAAGTCCCTTTTATTTATTAATTTTCAGTATCATGATGATATTAGATATATTTTGTTGAATCTTTGAACACTCTTTAAAGGTTTTTTGGCTTATGATTTCTTGAAAAATTCAATCTGAATCTTTAATAATCATATTCTCTTACACAAGTCCACTTAATCAAACAATTAAATCTTAATTACTGTGTGAGATAAACAAGAAGCCTTCACTTATAATTACTGATATTATATATAAGATTTAAAAACCTTAACTGTTTGATTAAAATTTATCTTATGCATTGGTCCTCCAAATATTTCAAAATCCAAACAAAACATTTTAGATGCTTTGGTATGATTATTGACCACAATCATCTCAAAGGACAAAATCATATTGGCATCGTTTCCAGGGAGACGAAGAATATAAGCTAAATCTTCCTAGGACAATGATATTTCCCTTTTCCTTTAAGGTGAATAAAGGATAAAGATATAGGTCAAAACCTTTCACCTGGAAATTCCACCGATTCAAAGTGGCTCCTTTTAAGCACACTAGATGTCATTCTGAATATGAGATTTTTAACCCTCTACCAGATCCAGAAAGACTCATTAGGGAAGCCTCTTTGAAAATAAAACATAACATTTTTTATTCTTTCGCTTCAGCCTTGTTAGACGGACAAATACCTCTTGTGGACAAGAGCGATCTTCCTAGTATCCTAAGGATATCTAGAAACAAACAGACAGATGTAGACCATTTACTCTAGATTGTTTTTCTTAAGAATTAGTCATTAAATATGGATAGATACTCCTAACTGAAGTCCAATGCTTTCTTGTTATTTAATCCAGTCGTTCCAGAAGGTATCGATCCAACATATAAGATCTGAAATCAAAGACAAGAAAACAAGATCAAAAGCATCTGTAAAATCTGATAATTCGAAAGCAATGATCTATCTTAGTGATCAAGGAATCTAAGAATTAAATCATTCAAAAGATAAATGAACAACTCAATGAGAAAATATAATCCATTTGTATTATTTTTTAATATAAAAGTGTAATATTCCTCTTTTGGAACAACTCATGAATCATGCAGTTAAAAATGCATTTCCAACAAAAAATACAATTAAACAGTAATATGGACTCTTGGATCCCATATATTAGAAAATATACAACTTAAATCCAAGAATAGAGCTAAAACAAAGCAAACTGGTGGGTTAAACAAATATCCCACACCTAGGATTGCCAAAAAGTGCTAAAACCCCAAGACTGCAAAATGTCGGAGCAAATGCTCAAGAGACTGCGTAATATAAGAGAGGGTTTACAAATAAAATAACAGGAGGACAATAGATCTACTCATGTATTGATAAATAATGCTGAAGAACAAAGATATAATCTCCTATACAAGATACAAAAGAAACCGACAAGGGTTTCTTGTCAAACACTCTGCATATAAAATGGGAAACCCAACAATTTACTGAATAACCACTGAAACACTGAAGTACATGAGTGTAGAAGGCTGAAAGATATCAGATATTCTGAATATCCCTCAAGGGCTTCCTCCCATGAAAGGATGAACCTCTCAATCAGAAGGAAACTCTACAACGAAGCTACCAAACCATGCAATGAACACTGCCTCCAAAATAACGCACTCCCTAGCAGAAACAGTGTTGGGAGGGTATGGGAAATTTTTGGTCTGATACCAAAGATCTGAAATAAGTCCTGGAGCTCTCCAAATAGACCTCTCAAGTGAATTAAATCTTCCTCCAATGAGAAACTAGCTCAGAGACCAGGATTCCAATCCCTTCCACTACTACACCCAACAACACTGCACAATCTCCCGCAAAGCTGTGCTGATGAAGATGGATGAAGCTTGGCCTAAAAACGTGATGTGAAATTATGAATAAAGCCTCCCTAAATGAATATTCTCAATGAGAGAGGTGGGATTCCTGCTTGGGAACACCCAGTGCTAAACAACACTGCAACTTTGTTAAGCAGCAAAGCAGCAACAAGTCTTGGCAGACAAGAATAAGAAACTAAGACATGAAGAATAATGTTGCCATCCTCTTCCTTATATAATATATGAGTTTTATTGCCCTTGGCCCCACTCAATTAGGTTACTTCTAACCCAGGTTACATCTCCCTCCAAAATTGCGTCATTCATCCTTGGATTCCTCCTCCACTAAAACTGCGCTGTTGACTTAGTCAAAGCAGCTTGAATTTAACCCTGTTCACACATGGAGGTGTCTTATTGAGCTAGAAAGAGTGTCCCCATTTCACATTTGGGGTATTTTATTCCTCCTTAGGAGACTTATGGGCTTTTATTACCATTTATTCACCCACTAGAGCTGCTGCTAACTCTAATGTTTCATTTATCTTGGAGGCTAAAATTTTGGAACATTACAGTCCTCCCCTCAAAAATATTTGCTTGTCCTCAAGAAAATGCATAAGGAGAATAAAATATCTCCCCTATTTCTCATGTGGCCTCCATCAATAGCCTCCATCACTGCATCAAGAGAATCTTCAAATATATTGTCATCCAATGCTTCCTCCCAAGTGTGCAAAACCAAAGTGTCTGCATCAATCAAAGGTGGAAAGTGTGAATGGAAACCTGCTAGCTATCTCATGGCCTCCACAAAGTAGGAGTGATGATCAAAATGGTGAATGAGTGCCTCCCTCACCCATGCTATCATCCAAATGAAGTGGGTCACCCTCCAATATGGAAACTCATGAAAAGTCTCCTCCACCTTGTGCTCCTGAAATGTAGGTGGGCTAAATGAATATACATGATAGGCAAGAGGGCCTATCCCACACTTTCCTCCTCTCCACTCATGATAAGTGTAGAGGGCATGCTGATCTTGGGCTGCAACATGATTGCCCTCCAATGACAAGAAGAAGATTGAGCCTCCAAGGACTCTCCCTCCAAAATCATGAGACATGTCAACCCAAACCATTCCATCCAAGATGAATGGCACATCATCACCGTTCGGCTTCCAACTCAAAAAATTTCTGAAAGTTAGGTGAAATTTTGGATGGTACCAAAGGTTCTACAAGTGGATATTACACAGTCCCCCCAACTGCTGCTTGAGAATGTCATATGGCAAGCGGTCTTGCAACAAGTTACAAGTTGTATATGTCTGTTCTCCCAACATGGGGAAGTAAGCATCAATGTCTACCAGTTGTACATGGATAAAATAACAATACACTTGCCCAAATTCATGTATAGATGGGCTACTATCATCATAAAAATTGGCCCTAAAGTGACCATAAAACCCAAAAATACTCTTGCTCTTTGGAGGAGCAATGCACTTTTCAAACATGGTGGGAAAGTACAAACACTCAATGGAGTAATCAACAAGTATAGAAATGCATTCCCTACCATACATAGTGAGTAGGCTAAAAGTGAGGTCCATGTATAAGCTCCCCCGTGAGGATTACCTCACAAAAATCTGCAAGAAGAAGTGATGCAAATACTCTTTTGAACACTCCATCAATAAGAACACACTCCCATGTGACAGTGCTATGGGCCTTAAGAATAAGGCTCCATGATTTCTCCCTTTGACGTTCCACATGCCAAAGCCATCGACCATCATGCTGCTATGTGAGAAGATCATCTTCCGACATGGAAGTCTCTCATGATCCTCCAATTCTGAAGGGTAGAATCCTTGCACCATGAATGTGCCTTTCTTCTCTTCAGAAATATCATGAAAAGTATGGGAAGAATTTTTCCCATACTCTCCCAAGTGCAACCATTGCAACAAAAAATTTTGCTGCTGCCTCATCTCTCCCTCAACAAGCCATAGAGTAAGATCATGAAGGTCAACTTGTATGATACCCCATACCAACAAGTCTTATGCTTCTCTATCATATGGGTGCCATGCCATCCAATTGGTTTTTCTCTCCATACAAATCTTCCCTTGAACAAAACACATCAACAATACATGGAAGCAAGATACAATAAAAACAAGTTGCCAAATGACAACCAGAGAGTGAATCATGGTCCCTCTCATGGAACCAACACAATGCATCCTTGGCTTGCATCAAAATAATAACTAACAAGTGCTTTTCCAGCCACTTGTTTGCTGCCATAGTCATCTCATAATATGAAAACATGAAGTTACAATATGGTGTCATTGGTGCACACCAAGAGACATATGGATTCCTCCACAGCTCATCAAAAGGATAGCCAATATCAATGCTACAAGTAGTTGCAAGTACATCATCATACAATATGCAAGAAGAAATATTTTTTCTCGTTACATCATGCTACTCAAATAAGGGAAAGAAGTACAACACAAAACATGAAATGATACCTCCTCCATTATGTACTTGAGGTCTTGAGCTGAAATGGCTCAACTGGAAATTCTTCCTCACTCCCAATGAGTAGGAAGGTGGTTGTGACATCCTCTCTATCACCATCTGGGCTATGCATCTCTCCATATGCTAATATATGTCCTGTTGTATGCCCTCCCAAATGAACTCCATTAATTGGAAATATGCATCAAAGTGCATAGAAGATAAGTTCTCATGTGCTTCATGTAGCAGTTTCTCCTTGAGACTAGAAGATCTAGTCAAGAAGATCCTGTCATAGGAATAGATGACCACATCATCCAATATGTATCTATCATCTCCATCCGGTTCAACAAGTATCATGCATGAACCAAGATCCTTGGAGTACTCTACCAAGAGATGAGATCTCCAGTAAGGATCAATCCTCCTCAGTGACAACGTTGGTGATCTGGAATGTGAAGCTCTCCTCATGCTGCTGCCTGCTACTTTGACATCCCCCATGCCAAAGTCTTCCTCCAAACTATTCACCTCTCCAAAATCCAAGAGTGTTGAACCCAAAGACAAGATATATTTCATCAATTGTAAATCTGGTGGCTTCCCTGGTGGAATTCCTCTATGTAGTGAGACACCAATGTCAAGAGTAGACTGTAAATATGATTGGGAAACCTTGCCCTTGCCCTTCCAATGTAAATCAATTTGCCTCTTTCTTGCATTGGCTCTATGAAATAGAGAAGAGTGTGTACCTCTCATCAAATGATGCTGCTCTTCCTTCCTTCCTCCTCATTCCAGCTGCAATGCTGCACAATCATGCTACTCACTGATTGTGCTTGGACCTCTATGTATGATATCCTGCGGAACTTCTTGGAAAAGCACAAGAATATCTTCTGTTGGAGCATGTGCTCCTCCCTCATCTGCATGAGGCACTTGATGTGCTCTAGATGTGACAACATTGTTGCCCTCATCTCTCTCGATGTGTGTGAACAACATCTCAACAGTTGGATCCTCTTGTGAAAAAGAGATTCCTATGCCCTCTTGTCCAAGAATATGAACTGGAGGCTCTGCTTCTGGCAATGTGTAATGCAAGATTTTTTGTTCTCCCATGGTTTTCTGAAGTGGATTTTCCTTCATCACATGCAAGGGTTTTGTTTTCTCAAGTTTTTCTTGCTCATGTGCCTTAGGGATTTTTTCACCAAAACTTTCCATCAAAGTTTCTATGAATCTTGCATAAGAGAAAGTGTTTTCATTTTTTAAAGAACAAGACTAAAAAATCCACCATGCATAAGCCTTACCTATGAAATGTAGCACTGCAACTCTGATAGCTTAATCTCCAGAAATATGGTGCAGCTGCAAATAGGAGTCTAGCTCCTTCACCCAAGCTCTAGCTAAACATGTGGGTGATTCGGCAAAACTAGATAGAAGAAATCTATCTACATCCTACTGTTGGTCCTTCTCCACTTGGATCTTGCAAAACTCTTGGAAATTAGTATGATCTCTAAACCTCTCAGTTTGAGATTCATACTCTCGCAAAAAATCAGTAAGAGTTCTCCTCTTAGGAATTTTTACTCCTCCCATCCATCTCAAGATAGCTCTGGGCATTTGACTGCGTTGTTCATGATGGAGTGTAGCTGCATGCTCACACTCACCATGTGAAAATCTATATTCAGCTCTAGATTCAATCTCCTTTGGATATCCCATATCCAATCTCATCTTCTTCAGCTCTCCTTGAAAGCTCTTTATAGATTTTGGAAGAAGCTTTGTGAGCTTTTCTTCGTTCGTTTTGTTACATACTAAAGCTTTCTAGCTTCTATCCATCTCTCCTTCTTCTGATAGCTGAATCTCACAGGCTGAGCCATATATCATTCTCTGATACCACTATAATATTCCTCTTTTAGAATAGCTCATGAATCATGCAGTGAAAAACACATTTCTAGCAACAAATACAATTAAACCGTAAAATTGAATCTTGGATCCAAATATACAACTTAAATCCAAGAATAGAGCTAAAACAAAGCAAACTAGGTGGGTTAAACATATCTCCCACACCTAGGATTGCCAAAAAGTGCTAAAACCCCAAGACTGCAAAATGCCAGAGTAGCTTCTCAAGGGATTACGTAGTATAAGAGAGGGTTTACAAATAAAATCATAGGAGGACAATATATATACTCATGTGTTGATAAATAATTCTGAAGAACAAAGATCTAATATCCTATACAAGATACAAAAGAAACTAGCAAGGGTTTCTTGTCAAACACTCTGCATATAAAATGGGAAACCCAACAATTTATTGAATAACCATTGAAACACCATGAGTGTATAAGGATGAAAGATATCTTATCTAATGAATATCCCTCAAGGGCTTCCTCCCATGAAAGGATGAACCTCTCAATCACAAGGAAACTCTACAATGAAGCTACCAAACCATGCAATGAACACTGCCTCCAAAATAACGCACTCCCTAGCAGAAACAATGCTGGGACGGTATGGTAAATGTGTGGTCTGATACCACAGATCTGAAATAAGTCCTGGAGCTCTCCAAACAGACCTCTCAAGTGAAGGAAATATTCCTCCAATGAGAAACTAGCTCAGAGACCGGGATTCCAATCCCTTCCACTGCTGCACCCAACAACACTGCACAATCTGCAACAAAGTTGTGCTGATGAACATGGCTGAAGCTTGGCCTGAAAATCTGATATGGAATAATGAATAAAAAATCTCTCGATGAATCTCCTCATGGAGAGAGGTGGGATTCCCGTCG
>JAXQQM020066587.1:0-65152 GCA_034641835.2 Pinus albicaulis
AAAAATTATTGATGACTAACGCCAACGCTACAGATGGTTTTTCAAACTGAGCTACGGTTTGGCCACAGTGGGAGAAAGAAAAATATAGGGTTTCTCTTTTAATAAGGCATTTTCTCTCCAAATTTACTCATTTTCAAGTGTAGATGTGGTGAATGTACAGAGGAGAGAAGGCCTTAAATCTTGTGGTGATCGTAGCGGGCAAACCGACCGTTGGAATCGAGATCCGTCAGTTGTAGGTAAGAGGCCTAACCCTACTCTTTCATTTCAGTGGATTGAAAGTTCATTTTAGGAACTTAGAGCTCAGGAACAGACCCGTTCTCTTCTTCACGGCCAGGTTGCACTTTTTGGGGCAATATCTGCAACCTAGGTAGCAGGTTTTGGGCAGAAAACTGCGACCTATCCCAGGATTTTCCTGAAAAGTGCGACCTGCCAGAGGGGGGGGATTTTGATGTTGTTTCTCAGCGGAGAGTTGTGCTTTTATGGTTAAACGTAGTATTTCCTTTCTGTACACTGACAAATATGATGGTTTTGTGCAGATATGGCAGAATTGTGGATCAACTGGAGAGAGAGAGACCTAGACACATTACAGTCAGATATCCGAGAGGATCATGGTGTTTGTACTGCATTGGCCAGGTTTGGGGTCCTCAAGTTTGTGGAGAACCCTTTGATGAGATCTGAAGAGCCCTTGTTGGCACAGATTGTTAGTTGTTGGGATCCAGACCACGAGGTATTTATAGTGGAGGGGCATCGGATCAAGTTGACGGTCTAGGATATATATTTCCTGACTAGTCTCCCACCACTTAGGATGGTGGGGAATACACAGCCAGTGTTACCCCAAGGGCGGAACATAATGGAGTTTGTAGAGCGCCATCGCTGACTAGGTCTCCATGTCAAGGGGACACGGATATCGATCGAGGATCTAGAGAGGTTAGAGACCAGTGTTGTGGATCCTAGGCAACCAAGCACTCCACCACATCACTGGGGGTCAGATGATGCTTGTTGAGAGTGTGTTGAGTGGGACCTACTATGGGTGGGCCCAAATGATGTTGTCTTCGTTGAAACGAAATGTGTTTCTATGCAAGCAGCAAGTGAACCATGACTGTGCATATGGCACAATGTTGTGCTCGCTCTTCTTTGAGAATATTCTGACACTTTGATCTCATATATAGATCCAGGATGGGGGCCCAAGAGAGCCCAGGATGCATTGTTGGGGGTAGCTCCTGTGAAGAGGGGGAGGTGGGGCAGTCGGATGGATGTTCCTGTTGGGAAAAATACTGAGAGGGGGGGGGGTGAATCAGTATTTACTGCATATTCAAAACTTTTACTTTTTCATGCTCCAAAACCCATACGCTACTTTGCTGAAGCCAACTAGCGTATACACGCGGATATCCTTCATAAAACTCGCGTATACACAGAGATCTAATTATGCCATTAATTCTTCACTTATATCATTCCATCATTCATTCATTAGATGTTCTATAAACAGTAAACATGTGCAGTAAGAACAGAATAAACCATCATAAATAAGCATCACACATGAACACCAGGATTTTTAGGCGGAAACCCAAGACGGGAGAAAACCACCGCTGCAGTTGCTCAGCCTTCAATATTTTATTATAGAGAAAACATCTTACAACATATGTGCTGGTGCAAACTCTACCAGCACGCAGGCACCCACCTGCGCTCGTTTACCAGCCTCTCCTAGAAGGGAGCTCCAACCCCCTGACTCGTTTACCAGCCTCTCCTGGAAGGGAGCTACGACCCCCTGATCTCGTTTACCAGCCTCTCCTGGAAGGGAGCTACAACCCCATGACTGAAGGCTACAACCCTCAGCACCTCTATGGACCACGTTTCATCAATTTTCACACTAGATCCAAAGCTTCCTTTAGGACACAACTTGCAGGCCACGTTTCATCATATTTTTAGACTGGACCCTTTCCATACTTTTAAGCACAATCAACCATGAAACAGATACATATAACTCACTGACAGATATCAGTAAACCAGCAGAACAGATCAGACATTTCTTACCACAGACTTCAGCAAACCCTAGTTTGCATACGCGCTTTCCTTTCACTGATGTCGCGTATATACGCGCTTCCGTTCACGTAAACCAGCGTATACTTCTGTACACATTACAGAGCTCATTTCATTGCGCATACGCGCTTTCTCTTCAGCGAAGCCGCGTATATACGCGCTTCCTCTGCGGCGAACTAGCGTATAGATCTTCAACCATTATAGAGCAGCATACTTCTTCAGATCAGATATTCAGTTCAGATTTACCCTTTTACTTCAGACAGATGTTCACCTCATCTCAGATCTAAGCCTTCCATAAACAGATCTAGCAGATACAAATACATTCCAGATCTAGATATTCCGCTTCATCATTTCTTCATAGGTGCATCATAGATTCAGATCTATTATCAAACCTTTACCCTTTCCATACAGATATACTTCACAGAGAAGTATTCATTCAAGCTCAGACATCTTGCATCCACACTCATGATTTGCACAATGAATTTCTTCTCTTTATATAGGTTTACCCTTTTTCAATACCATGAGCCAAAACCACATTACTTCCGATGGTATTCCTGGACGGGGTCATTTAGACGAATCATTACCCAATACAATGGGTCAATACCATAGTGGTTACCCCTGGTTTTGCACTTTAAGAGCGCTTTTGCCCATACGCGACTTGGAACGTTGATTCCGCGTGCATACGCGACTTCCCTTAGGCAAATCCACGTATGCCTAGAGACATACTCTTTTCATCATAGAACTGTCACATGCTGAATTCCTTTCTTCATTGTCTTCTGTACTCACTGTAGATACATCAGCTTTAGTTCATCAAGACATTTTCTATCAAGCACAACTTCATCAAGTAAGTTGCCATTATCTGCCATTCAAGGACAACACTTAGCATCATATCATTTCATATCAGATTTACATCATTTGCCAAGTCCAACAAGTTAAGAATAACTTCATCAGGTGGATTGCCATCAAGGACAACACATGTCAACAGTCCCATGTCTTCATCTTCATTCAGTGGGTTGCCATCAAGGACAACACTCTTCATCATATTGCCAACAATCTCCCCCTTTGGACTTGATGGCAACCACGATGGTGTTTGATCATTACAACAGATAGATACATTAAGAATACAATGACACCATGTCACTCTCCCCATTTTTGACATCATTCTTTTTCTTCATTCAAACACCATGTCACTCTCCCCCTTTGACATCAAGGGCAAAGGGTGGATCAAAACCAACATACTCTCCCCCCTTTTCTCCACATGTGGAAGAAGCGTTCTGCAGATCTGATATATGCTGAAGTGGCCAAGCTCCCCCTGAGTTCATGCTGAATCTTCAAACATATTTTTCAATGAAGTACATGACTCTATGAAATTCCTATCACCAAAGACTCATACTTACATCAAATATCCAACCAAGTGGATTTACATATGAGACTCAACTACCCAACCAAGTGGGTTTACAAATTTGACTCAGCTACCCAACCAAGTGGGTTTACAAAATTTGACTCAGCTACCCAACCAAGTGGGTTTACAATTTTGACAAGTCCTTACATGACTAAATATTACAATTTTACATCATGGGTCTCAACAAGACCTTTTCATCAAATTACAAATATGACCATTTATGACCAACACCAGAAAGTCCTCAAGAAAGAGAACATATGTCAGAACCATCATAATGCCAACAATGCATTATACTCAGCAACGCTAATGCTCCCCCTGAATCTGTGCATCCAAGCATCCTTTCCATATGACTAAGGCTCCCCCTTAGTTTGTGCATCCTGAACACTTTCACCAACAAGTCATCAAGGCATCTTTATCAAAACATTTAGAAATAGAAATATGAGAACTGGAACACCACCAGAGATACCAAACAATATCAGAGATACCAAAAATCACTGCATCTGTGCTGAATAGCGCTGACTCCAAACATAAAATTGTCAGCAATCAGACATACGCGGTTTTTTGTGCATGAACTCGCGTATATACGCGACTGTGTTTCAGGAAACCCGCGTATCCAATACCATCTTCTATATTTTAACTAGATCTGATCCTCTTGTGAGAAAAAGACAGTGTTCAGCTTCTTTCTGATATTTGAATGCTTCCCTGGACTACAGATAGATAGAACAATGTAGTTGTGTCTTCAAGCGTCATCCAACGGTTGTAACATAAGCACATTAGTAACCAAGCCTTCAGATTCTCTGCAGCATCAATACAATATTTCCAAGAGAGATTATCATACCAGAACAACATCTTCAAATATGTGTCAAGCAATCATCCATGTGGTCCAATATCATCAAGATCTTCATGAAATAACATATGTAGGCAAAAGATCTCAACCATAGTAACAAACTCTTCATGATTTATTTCTGAATCAAACGACTTCCAACTCATCCATGTGTACGCACAAAAGATACTTTTCAGTAAACAGGGATCAAAATCTCATCATCATAAACCATATACCAAGTCATCATCATTTAAGCATGAGTATCACAATAACCAAGAATAAGCAGTCATATTGCCAACAATGCAATCATTAGTATTCAACCTGTTGCTCCCCCTGAACCAGTGCTCTTCCTTAACTTGTGCAACCTAAATCCGTTCATCAGCAAGTCATCAGCAACAATCTCTGCATGAACTTCCCTTATCTCCAAATTATAAGACTTTCATCTCAGCAACGAATACTCTTTATCAGAAAGCAAACAGGACTCATCCATAATCTTCAATATAAGACATCAAGTATCATATTGGAACTGAGAAATTAAGCTGATACAGAGTCAATAATACAGTTATTAACAATCATACTAATGCTCCCCCTGAGCCTCTGCTCCTGATCTTCAGCTGTCATCCCAATTCTCTTATCATAAATGCATACGCGACTGTGTCTGCTAGAACTCGCGTGTATACGCGACTTGTGTTCATCGAACCGGCGTATGGAAAGTGAAGCATAGAAATTTTTCACATTCCTTCATCTCCCCCTGAACTTGTACTTCCTGTACTTGTCTTCTTCATGTCAAATGCTCTGTCAGAAATACATATAACCAGAATAATCAAATCAACCATGAGAGACATCATACATTACTCCCCCTGTGATGATACATTACTAAATCTCATAATGTATCCCACATCATTCCTGCAGTTAATCAGAGAAGTAAGCTTCAGAAGCGGATGACTGCAGTATGGTCAATATTCCCTACATTTCTGATCGGTCCTCCATCTTTTTCCAGATTTGTTTGATCTTTCTATTTGTGTGCTGGAAGTTATCCAATTTCTCATATCTGTTCAACCTGCATTCCTTTTCTACATGTCCATACTTGTTACAAGAATAACATCTCATATGTCCAGAAAAATAAGCATAAGAATCATAATGAGTATTTCTAATCTTCCTCCTTTTACAATCAGCTGCTTTATGTCCATATTTGTTACATGAAAAACAATATCCCTTGAAGAAACCATAGTACCTTTCTATGTAGGAACTGTTTGTTTGAGGCTGAAATGATCTGCTCCTGCAATTTGCTGCAACATGCCCATAATTATGACATTTAAAGCATTCAACATTATTGACTAATTTCCTTTGAGATTTCATCATTGTTGGTTGACCTTTTGTCTCTTTCAACACTTCAGGTTTTGCATTGACATCCTCTGAATTTTTAGCACTTCCTTGTGAGCTTGATTCTCCTTTAACAGTTTCATGGAAACCAAGACCAAGTTTGATAGCAGGAGACCTTTGATTACTCAGAATATTGTCCAAAATATTAGTACTATCTTGAAACCTCAAAAGTTTAACCTTTTCTTCTAATTTACCTTTGAGAATGTTTACCTCAACCTCTAGGGCTTGACATTGCTTTGTTATGCTTTCTTCTTTCCTTCTTCCATCTTCTACTTGATCCTTCAGATTTAGAATCTCTTCTTTCAACCAATTTTCATTTTCTTCACATGTTTGTTGCAGCTCTTCATTCTTCTTATTTGATTTTTCCAGATCTTCTTTGAGAGAGATGATTTCTGCTTCAAGGCCTTCCTTTTCAAATGTTTGTAGAGGTTCCTCATTCTTCTTACTTGATGCTTCAAGATCTATTTGTAGAGAGATGATTGTAGCTTCAAGTCCTTCATTCTTCTTGCTTGATTTTTCGAGATCTGCATTTAGATCGTTGATTTCTGCTTCTAGTTCTTTAATTCGATTGGATGCATAAGTATGAAACCTTTGATACTTGTCCACCTGTCCATTCATCATTTCTATTTGTTTTTCCATTTGAGAGATCATCTCTATGTTGATAGATTCTTGCGTCTTAGATGAACTTTGTAGTTCTTCAACTTTAACCTTGAGAGCTTCTTCTAGATCCACAACTCTGCTTTCACTATCTTCACTATTGCTTGCACAAAGAAAATCATTCAAAGGACCCCAATCACTATCTGATTCATCTTCTTCAATTTCTGCTATACAAGTTTTCTGAGATATCTTCTTGTTTCGAGTAGCCTTCTTCTTTTGCTTCTTTGCCATGAGTACTTTCAGATCATGGTCAGAATCTTCTTGATCTTCACTGGACACTTCATCATCATCTTCATTTGCATAATAACTCTTCCTCTTTTCAAATTGTTTCCCTTTACCATGTTTTTCTCTATAAGGACATTTAGCAACATAGTGACCAACTTTTCCACACTCAAAACATTTGAAGGGAAGCTTACCTTTGAATCTTCCAGTACCTAGTTGGAGTTTTCTCACAAAATTCGCTTCTTCTTCTTCGGATATATAGCTGGTTTCTTTGACAACTTCCTTTTCCTTTCCTTTAGCAAACACCTTAAAAGCAGCTTCTCTGATTTGAGAAGGACCTCCTTGTCTCATTTCAAAAGCAGTCAAAATACCATGTAATTGAACAATAGTAAGAGTTTGCAGATCTTGCCTTTCTTCAATAGCTGAAACTTTAGAGTCAAATCTTGAAGTCAAGGATCTTAAGACCTTTTCCACCAGAGTAGTATCAGTTATGGTTTCACCCAAATTTCTCATTCGATTTACAATATCATCCAGACGAAGAAAGAAACTGGCAACACTCTCATCACAATGCATCTTCAAATTTTCATATTCAATTCTAAGAGTTTGGAGTTTTGCACTTTTTACCTTTGTGTCTCCTTCATAGCTTAGAATGATTTTGTCCCATATTTCTTTTGCTGAATGTAGTTGCATCACTTTAGCAAATTCTGATTCAGACATGCTTCCTAATAAGACATTCACTGCTTTGGCATTGATTTCATACTTCTTCCTTTCTGCTGCATCAGTAGGAATACTTGTCGGGTATTGATAGCCTTCTTCCACGATTGCCCATACATCTACACCAAGACTTTGCAGATATTATTTTGTTCATACCTTCCAGAATATCAGATTGCTTCCATTGAATAGAGGTGGCTTTATAGACATTACTCCTTCTTGACTTCCCATTGCGACGGATCTCCTTCAAGCGATCAAGATTCTACAGAAGAACCTGCTCTGATACCAATTGTTGGGAAAAATACTGAGAGGGGGGGGTGAATCAGTATTTACTGCATATTCAAAACTTTTACTTTTTCATGCTCCAAAACCCATACGCTACTTTGTTGAAGCCAACTAGCGTATACACGCGGATATCCTTCATAAAACTCGCGTATACACAGAGATCTAATTATGCCATTAATTCTTCACTTATATCATTCCATCATTCATTCATTAGATGTTCTATAAACAGTAAACATGTGCAGTAAGAACAGAATAAACCATCACACATAAGCATCACACATGAACACCGGGATTTTTAGGTGGAAACCCAAGTCGGGAGAAAACCACCGCTGCAGTTGCTTAGCCTTCAATATTTTATTATAGAGAAAACATCTTACAACATATGTGCTGGTGCAGATTCCTACCAGCACGCAGGCACCCACCTACGCTCGTTTACCAGCCTCTCCTGGAAGGGAGCTCCAACCCCCTGACTCGTTTACCAGCCTCTCCTGGAAGGGAGCTACGAACCCTGATCTCATTTACCAGCCTCTCCTGGAAGGGAGCTACGACCCCCTGATCTCGTTTACCAGCCTCTCCTGGAAGGGAGCTACAACCCCCTGACTGAAGGCTACAACCCTCAGCACCTCTAAGGACCATGTTTCATCAATTTTCACACTGGATCCAAAGCTTCCTCTAGGACACAACTTGCAGGCCACGTTTCATCATATTTTTAGACTGGACCCTTCCCATACTTTTAAGCACAGTAAACCATGAAACAGATACATATAACTCACTGACTGATATCAGTAAACCAGCAGAACAGATCAGACATTTCTTACCACAGTCTTCAGTAAACCCTAGTTTGCATACGCGCTTTCCTTTCACTGATGTCGCGTATATATGCGCTTCCGTTCACATAAACCAACGTATACCTCTGTACATATTTCATTGTGCATACGCGCTTTCTCTTCAGCGAAGCCGCATATATACCCGCTTCCTTTGCGGCGAACTAGCGTATAGATCTTCAATTATTATAGAGTAGCATACTTCTTCAGATCAGATATTCAGTTGAGATTTACCCTTTTACTTCAGACAGATGTTCGCCTCATCTTAGATCTAAGCCTTCCATAAACAGATCTAGCAGATACAAATACATTCCATATCTAGATATTCCGCTTCATCATTTCTTCATAGGTGCATCATAGATTCAGATCTATTATCAAACCTTTACCCTTTCCATATAGATAAACTTCATAGAGAAGTATTCATTCAAGCTCAGACATCTTGCTCCCACACTCATGATTTTCACACTGACTTTCTTCTCCTTATATAGGTTTACCCTTTTTCAATACCATGAGCCCCTTTTTCAATACCATGAGCCAAAACAATACCATGAGCCCAAAACTACATTACTTCCGATGGTATTCCTGGACGGGGTCATTTAGAAGAATCATTACCCAATACAATGGGTCAATACCATGGTGGTTACCCCTGGTTTTGCACTTTTTGAGCGCTTTTACCCATACGCGACTTGGCACGTTCTTTTCTGCGTGCATACGCGACTTCCCCTAGACAGATCCGCGTATTCCTTGAAACACACTCTTTTCATCATATATTTAGCACATGATGAATTCCTTTCTTCATTTCCTTCTGTACTCACTGTAGATACATCAGTTTTAGTTCATCAAGACATATTCTATCAAGCACAACTTCATCCAGTAAGTTGCCATTATCTTCATCAAGAGGGTTGCCTTTAAATGACAACACTCAGCATCATATTGCTAACAAACATCATTTAATATTAGATTTACATCATTTACCAAGCTCATCAGGTCAAGAATGACTTCATCAGGTGGATTGCCATCAAGGACAACACATGTCAACATTCTCATGTCTTCATCTTCATTCAGTGGGTTGCCATCAAGGACAACACTCTGCATCATATTGCCAACACATATAGCAATTTAAATGTTAGGGGATGATAGACCCTATACATTGGTCCTGGAGATGATGCCCAGTTAACTAGGTCAATGGGAATGATGCCCAAATTGACCTATAAAAATTCCCCCCCTAAAGCATGAAGTCAGAATAATAATAACAACATTTTGATTGATATGCTTTACACTGTGATGAGTTGGAGATGAAGCGGAGTGGCAACATGCATCAATCTTACAATACATTACATCATGATATATCCTCTTGATCATAATTGCTGAGGGTAGATATTCCCATGTTCAACACATAAACAATTTAATAACATGTACATAATTCAGAAAGTCATCGACATTGGAATGTTGCCCAATGCAGATATGGCTACAGATATAGGCCCATGTTCGGATGACGATCTGTATGTAAGGTCACCGTAAAAATGATGTGTACAACAATCCTGAAATCGCAGCTTGAATGGATAAAACTAGATCTGGGGTCTTCTTATCTCGTTCACTCGATCATTCGAGTACAAGTCTAGCCATGAGAATATATGATTTGTCGTCGAACATGGAAAGACATCATTTGATTACCAACCAATGATGTGAGCTGTTAACAAACGCGAGAGAACCACCATTGATGTCAATGGACCTCAAGGTACTGCAGTACATTTCGTAAGGCATGAATATATTATTTGATGTCGAACGCCAAACAAAATATTTTGGTCAAAGGTCCAGAAGCGAGGATCTTGTCGATGTTGTAACAAGCCTCATGGTACTGGAATATGATGTTTCTAAGTGAACTTCCTAGATAATGATTTGTTGTCGATAGGAAGCCACCTTATTATGAAACGAGAGGTACTGATTACGGAGACAAGGGTATGACTTGATATAGCAATTTTCAGGGATGACGGTCATGATAATAAAGGTTTACGAGTATTGCAGAAGGTTGAGTTTATTCACTGGATGACTTCTCTTAAACATATCGGCAACGCTGTGATGAATTCGCAACATTGACCCAAAAATGAAGTGAAGGTATGATGAACCATAGGTATGAATGAATTTTCAAGATGATTACCCAACCCAAATAGTCATGGACATGGAGTGAAGGAAGTGTCATGTTCAAGTGCGACTTGCTACCATAAATAAATTTGCTCACTTTTCCCAAATTTTCCCTGGTCATTTGTCGACCAGTACCTCTTTATTTTTTAATAAGCTTGAGGAGGATAACATTTTCTTGATCTATAATTCAACCTTTCAGGAAAATAAAGTATCGCTATTTAATAATTTAACGAGTCTAGCGATGAATGAAACTCGATTCTTTCCATGATCGACAAGCCCATCACTAGTTTATGTTTTAACGAGCTTAACGATAGTGACAACCTGGTCCTTTTTCATATTTAGAGAGTTTGAAAAAGAGGACGAAAGAAAACTCCATAAGTACTTTTTCGTAAATTTGTCACTCAGATCCGAAAAAGTGTAAAATAATATCTGAGAGAACGTGTTTGGTCATGTTTAACCAAGGTATTCCTTTTTCGTAAATAATCTATCTTAGTTCGGAAAATGGTTAAACTTATACTGAGTAGATATCAATTCATTTACTTTTACAAGCTCGAAAAGACAAGTGCTTGGAAATATTTTCACATTATTGGAGTTTGAAAAGAGTTGAAAGAAGACTCTAGGGGTTCCTTTTTCGCTATTATCGAAGCTCGAAAAAGAGATAAAAGTGTGCTTCAAATCCTTTTTCATTTTTAACAAAGCTCGAAAAATAAGGAGAAAAAGCATGCTTTGTTGTCAAGTCATTCTTTGAAATAAATCTGCATGACTAATTTGTTCATCAGTTGTATATCCTGTTCAGAAAAACATCAAATGGATTAAAAATACCTGTTTCATGATAAAAACATAATAAAACTATATTCATAGCAATAAATTTAACTTGAAAATAATCAAATGACTATTAAAAGTAGTTTCACTATTCATTTTTACCATTCCATAGTTACCATTTGAATTTTGGAGCTCTGAACCTTATTTTTCCCTTAAAATTCAGTTGCTGATTGTGATCATTTCTGTGGAAAATTTTCATTGATGTTTGATGTAGGTTAGTGATATGAACCTCCTCTTTCCTTTAGTATTCATTTCATTTCCAATTTCTGCAGATTTTTAGGGTTTTAAGGCCCCTAGGGTAATTTTTTACCTAAAAGAGGGCAACACATTCCTGAATTTCAAAACCTGTGTTGCATAGCAGGTACAGTGAAGGGTACTTTCATATGCAAAGCACTGTCTCTTGTTAGGGAGTGCGTTGGGTGCAATATAAGTTTTTGATTTTCACATTATGCCCAAAATTTGGCTAGTTTTTTTCAATGAATGGAATCTAATGGATCTTATGGTTGTATTTCAGGTTTCCATTAGATTATAATGAAGATTACAAGGAGGGAAAGAAAACATGAAGAATAGGATATGATTACCTTAAATGATCCAGGTACAATAAGAGCCCTAAGAGATTGTGGACTACTTAAGTACTTCAAATTGTCTGGGATGAGGCAAAAAATAGAACTATTGGAGTTCTTAGTTCAAGCATGGGATCGAGCTATAGAGGAATTTCATATTAAGAACCAAGTGGTTCCTATAATAGTCGAGGATGTGTAATTTCTTACAAGTTTGTCGAGGAGATGCTTGCCCATTTCGCTCTCAGGGTCTGTTGTTGGAGGAGAGACAATAAGAGATTATGCTTTTCAACATTGCTATCTAGGGTTAGAGCCAAGCAAAGATGGAAAGATAAACATCTGAGATGTTAGATATTTTCCCTTGAGAACTATCCTTTTCACGATCGCAAATTTTATCGGCACCGTTACACTACATGTAGCGAATAGATCATATATGCAGTATGCGCTAAAGTGTATGGAGCCAACAGTATTCAACTGGTCTGAAGCTATTCTATCTTAGATAAAGGAACAACTAAACAAAGAAAAGGGAGGAAGGAAGAAAAATTTCAGTTATGGTTCTATCCTTATATCCTTCGCCTTGGAATGGATTCCATTGATGCAGCCACAACATGTGACACTGGATATAGCTAGTCCTAGAGATCCTCGGATGCAGAGATGGGTAGATCACATGAGTCTTCATGCTGGTCAATCTACCATTGTGTTCTTGACTGCGTTCTTCACCTGGTTCTGGCGACAGATTATCACCATCGATGGGTATGCATACGCAGGTGTTGATTTCCAAGGGGATCCAGATTTAGCATTACCAAAAGGCACTCAGTGGGGTGCAATAGGTAAGAAATTTTTTGACCATGTTTTTGATTTTCCTAAGGTTTATACAATTTTTTTGTATTTTGATTTTTTCCCAAGACTAAGCTAAATTTTTGATGTAATGCAGATGTTGGTCGTGTTCAACCAGTAGTGTAATCGGAGCGCGAAGCAAATGTGCCAATAGAGAGGGCTGTCGGGAGAGCAGTCCTTCAGGATCTTGATATGGCTGAGACTCTGACTGAGCTTCAATAGGACATATAGGGTTTTACCTTCAGGATTCCAGATTGCCGAATTGAAGAGCTTCCTATGCAACTGCAGCGACACACTATTGGGGTTCCTAATCGTTGGATGCAGTTACTTCGTAGGATAGCTAGATCTATAGAATGTTACCACGAGCACCATTATTTTACTTGTGGATTTTTTTATACATTTTGAGGTCAGATGACCAATGTGTCTTGGGCACATATTTTTGTAAAAACCTATAACTATCTATTTATATGATTTTAGTGTTTTCCTATGTTTATTGTGAAATCCTATTCAATGATGTGAATGTTTTCATTACATATGTTGAAAATGTCTATCTAAAACTTGATTAGCTAATGAATCATTCAATGTGTTCAAATTTCTGGAAATGTGTTGATATTGAATAAAATCAAAGTGTCTTTCCAAAAGTTGAACTCTAAGGAACAATCTATGCAATGTTGGATTTCTAATAGTATGAACAGTAGTAAGTTGTAATACCACAAGTTGTGAGTCTAACCTTATGATGATATGGTTAGTACCAAATGAAATGGCATCAGAGAGAAGTTCGATCAACACGCTATACTCAGCGATATTGAACTCACTAACTTGCCGTTTGGAGCGAAAATGGCCCACGCTGTAGAGGATAAATACTGCGTACTATGACTAGCACCATCAACATATCCAACAAAGGTTTCCAAAGATTCAGACAACTGTGATGAAATGTAAATAAGATTACTAACGTCAAGAAAAATCTAAAAGAAAATTAAGATAGTGAATGCAAATCAACAACATATATATACAATATAATACAAAAAATTACTACGCTCATGATTAAGCATAGTAATATTTCAAATACAACCCATTTCTAGGCTGCGCCAAATAAATTCCATCGTAATAAACCAACTCATAGGTGCCCTTAGCAAGAACTCTTTTGAAAATATAGGGGCCATGCTGTAATGGCTCAAACTTTCCTGTGCCTATTACATCAGCTTCTTAATCGTAAAGAAGGACCAAGTCACCCTCTGAGAAAATGCGAGGCTGGAAATTTTTGTCGTATTGTGCCTTTATATGTCTCTTATGCACTTCGTTGGCCAATTGGGCTTCACAATGCATTTCATCAAGATGGATGAGGTTAATGCGACACGATTTTTCTTCTGAGGTGTCTGGTAACAAGTCAATCACGATTTCTAATGACGGTATTTCACATTGGATTGGTAAGATAGTTTCCAGACCATACACGAATTGAAAATATGTAAATCTAGTTGCGTTTCTCACCGAGGTTAGATACGCCCACAAGGCGGAGTACAGGGTCAAATTCCAGTTTCTTTTACGAACTCCTATCATTCGTTGAAGCATACGTTTAAGAATTTTGTTGATAGCTTCAACTTGTCCATTTTATTGTGGATAATAAGGAGTAGAATTATCATGTGAAAATCCTAACTTGGCAGTTAATTCAACCATCATATCATTGCAAAAATGCTTCCCATGATCTGTAACTATAGCCCGTGGGACCCCAAACCATGCAGTAACATGATTAAATAAAAACGATGCAGTTGTCTATCCCATGTTGTTAAATGTAGGCATTGCTTTAGCCCATTTGGTAAAATAGTCAACTGCGACAATAATATAATAGTGCCCCCTGGATGAATGAGGGTTACAGGTCATAAAGTCAACACCCCATTTCAAAAATGGTCCCATAGAGACAACATGATGCAATGGCACTGGCGGTTTGCAGATTTTACAATAAAAAATTTAGCATGCATGACAACTTCTGACCGCGAGGATGCAGTCTCGAAAAATAGTAGGCTAAAAGTAACAGGTGCAGAGTATCTTCTGCGCGGTAGCATAACCAGATAAATTTCCGCCACATCCCCAGCATGACAATCATTTAACACTTTTTCGGCCTCCTCATGAGTGAGGCACCTCCTTAAAATTTTATCGACACCATGACAATAAAGTGTATCGCCGACGATAAGATAATCTATAGCTTGGTATTGAATACGTCGCTGTTGAGAGCGAGAGGTATTAGGTCGAAAAGTTTGGGTTTAGAGATAAATGATGAAATCCCCATGCCAAGGATCAGATGATCTGATCAGCCAAAACTAAAGACTTATTTGACTTGGATTCGATGAATTCCCAATCAAATTCCTACAAAATGACAATCCATTTTGAATATTCCCCCCCCAGCAATTGACGTGATAAGATATAAGTCATGGGGTTGCAATTCGAAACTATAGTAGTTTTTTGGAGCAGGATATAATGGAAAAATCTTTGGATAGCTTGAACAGCTGCCAAGGAAAGATTTTCTATGTATGAATAATTAACTTCCATATCATTGAGATTACGACTCAAATAATAGATCAGATGTTAAATTCCATTTTCTACTTGGACCAATACCATAGAAATGGTCGTTTCGGTCATGGAAATATATAGGAAATAATCATTTTGATAATTAGGGGGATATATTAATGACGCTCGTTCAAGTGTGTCCTTGACAACATCAAAAGAAGCTTGTGCAACTTGATCCCAATGGAAGGAAACCCCTTTTTTCAATAGTCAAGTAAATCCTTTAGCCATTTCGGTGTAGTTTTGAATGAACCTTCTTAGGAAGTTAGCCTTTCCTTGAAGTTTCTGTATCTGAAGTAAGTTTGATGGTGCAGGCAAATCAATAATTGCCTGAACCTTCAATGGGTCGATTCAAATTCCTTCTTTTGATACTACAAATCCAAGAAAACGACTAGAACTAACACAAAAAACACATTTATGTGGATTGAGGCATATTTTGTAGTGTCGGAAACATAAGAAAATGGCTCTCAAGTGCATCGGGTGATCAGTTTGATTTTGTGAATGCGCTGGTAAATCATCTAGATATGGTTCAACAATATTCTTGATTTCATTGAAATCATAGTCCATTGCTCTCTGAAAAGTTTCCCTAGCATTCTTTAAATCAAATGGTAGGATCCTATAAGTGAATGTGCCCCAGGGGCAGATGAATGTTGTCTTATATTGATCCTCTGAGTGGATATTGATTTGATTGTAGCCGAAAAATCCATCCATGAATGAAAAGATTTCACATCCAGCACAATCGTCAATAATCTGGTCGATAAAGGGAGTAGGATAGTTGTCTTTTGGACAAGCAAGATTGACATCCCGATAATCGACCCACACTCTAATGGTTCCTTGCTTTTTCATGACAGGAATGATAATGGAAACCCACTCAGTTAGCAGAACAAGGTAAATTAAACCAGAAAGCAAAAGTTTTTCAACTTCTGCTTTGATGGCAGTGGCTTTCTTCGGATGAACAGGACGAAGTCGTTGATGCACCGGTTTGACATCAGGATACATATTAATAGTGTGTTCAAATATACTAGTATCTATGCCTAGAATTTCCTCGTAAGACCAAGAAAATACCTCACGGAATTCATGAAAGAGAGAGCGATATGATTCGATTTCTGATGGAGAACAAGATACACTGACATGAATATTTTCTACAACACTAGGTTTGGTCGAAGTATCGATAGAAATGGTTTCTTAAATATTTGACAGATTTCGCTCGGAATTGATTGCATTAATGGGTAAAGAATTCGAAAATAAATTTTTTATGTATGGGTGATATAGTTCACTAAGATTATTTTCTTCATAATCAGGAATATGGGAATGAAGATGATAATCTTCCCATGGTTTTCGCTCTGACATCATGGCTTCCAAAATATTCTCATCTATCAAGAACATTGAAGAAAAAGGATCAGAGGGAGTACCAAAATCTAAGGAATGATCAACCCAAACACTCGACGACGTTGATTTCGGAATTTCTGCCCAAGCCAGATAGATTGATTTCTATGCCAGCTCAATAGGGTTGGGTGACAGAAACTCATCCAACGTAGAATTATCAGAATCACCCGTACTCTCCCTTAAGCCAGACAGAGTGGAAGAGATTATGTAGCAGGTCTCTATACTTGCAATTTCTGCCAACGTCACGGGTGGCGGTAATGCAAAGGTTCCCATTAAAGTGGAATCCTTTAAGAGTCCTACACTAATGTTCTGAAGTTCTAGTTTGGGTATGTGAACGAACGGAATGCTTCTAGTTACATGCGAAGCAGAGGAAAAGAAGGATAGTTGATTAATGATTGTAATAGTACCTTTATGGGGAAAGGAAATCATTCTAAAATATGTAGAAAAAATTGCAGTCGTTGCATATACCCATGGCCTTCCAAGAAAAATATTATAGTCAAGGTGTCCATCAACAACCTCAACATCAATATTCACTGTTTTTCCCCCTAGTTCAATGTTAGGTCCCTATATTACTATTATATTCCCTTATTGTTATTATTGTACCCCTGTAACCCCCATATTGTTATTATTGTGCCCTTAAATTATTATTGTTAGGTCGGCTAGGATTACATTATGGCCCCACTAAGATTACATTGTGGCCCCATGGACTCCTATATATAGAAAGGAGGTTTTGTAATTTGTATCATCCAAGAATTGTTCATTCATGTAATGTATTGGAGTTTGCCCCCTTGAAGTGGCTTATTTCTAAGGTGTTGATATCTCTTTTCTTCTATTTTTGGAGTTGGTTTCACAACATTTGGTACTAGAAATTTGGATTCTAGGGTTTCACTACTCCAAACATGTCAACGTGGTATTTTCGCTATAAATTTTTTTATATGAAGGTTCAGAAGCTAAAATGTTTAGAGTGCAAAGCCGAAATCTGGAGGAATATCGTCGCAAAATTTCAGAGCTTGGTTCACAATATTTTTGGAGATATGATCTGTGGAAGTTAGGGCTTTTTGCAGGCTCCTGAATTTCACTTAAAAAGGTCATCATGGAATTTTCACTATAAAATTTTTTCTATGAAGGTTCATAAGATGAATTTTGTAGAGCAGGAAGCTAAAATTTTGAGGAACATCATCACAAAATTGCAGAGCTTGGTTCGAAATATTTTTGGAGATATGATCTGTGGAAGTTAGGCCTTTTTCAGGCTTCTGAATTTCATCTCAAAGAGGTGATCGTGGGAAAATATTCATAACTCTCTCTCTGAGCATCGGATTGGAATTTTGTAAAAAGTGATTGGAATTACATAGACCGTAGTTTCCTATCTTTAAATTTCAAAGTCACAGGAGCAAACAGTGACATATGTCAAGTCGTACAAGTTCGCTCTATTGAACCAGTCCATAATTAGGTCATTGTGGGAGATTGGACATAACTTTTCCTTGAAGAATCCAAATCAAGTTAGGCCTGTGGCATTTGAAAGAAGCTCTAGAGGACTACGACATGGCCTAATTTCAGATATTGAGGATCTACAAGTATAGAGATAAGTCAATTTCAATATCTAGCTCCTCAAAAGCAAGTAAAAGGTGTGTATTTTTTTTTTCCAAATTGCAGTAGTCATGTTTGAAGAATCAAGTTGAATTGATTCCAATGGCATATTATAGAATAGATATCAGTATTGGATTCTAAAATGGCCCCTAAAAATAATTCAACACCCATTAAGCCTTTAGAAGGCTCAAATATGACTCATGAAGACGAAGAATGGCAACATGACATATCAAAATTACAAGAGCAAGTGCAAAAAATTTCACTCTCACAAAGAGCAAAAAAAAATGACATGGAAGTTTTGAATAAAGGTGTGGAATCTAAGATGGATGGTTTGAAGAATGGCATGGAAGCTAAGATGGATGGCATGGAAGCTGGCATGGAATCTAAGATGGATGAGATGGAAGCTAAGATGGAAAACATGAAGAATGATCTAAAAGCAGACATGGAAGGTTTGACAAAGTTGATACAAGAAATGTTTTCTAATGGTGAAAAGATAGTAGAGGAAACTCATGATGAGAAAAAAATAAATGTTAATTTTGATTTCATAAACTCTAATGTTGGAGGGAAGAACCACCATATTCCAAAAATGGATATGAGGAAGTTTGATGGAAAGGATCATGTAACATGGATACTACAGATGGAGCAATATTTTGATCTCCATAATGTGGAAAACACACAAAAGGTACGCATTGCAACTTTACATTTAGAACAAAATACATTTGTATGGTATCGATGGCTTTGCTCCCGTAAAAAAATTGTCACTTGGTCAATTTTTATGGAGGAAATGATAGCACATTATGACGATACAAAGAGCAACACTTTATTTAGCCAATTGATAAATCTCAAACAAAAGGGTTTAGTGGGGCAGCACATTGAGGACTTCCAAAAATTGAATATAAGGGTAACTGATATTCCAGAGGAACACAGGATTGATCTCTTCATAGGCACTTTAAAGGATAACATCCAACATGAAGTTCACATTTTGGAACCCGATTCATTGGAGAAGGCATTCAGGTTGGCAAGAAAATTTGAATGTAAAATTATGGCGACAAGGAAGCCTACCACTCAATTCTATAAAGAAGGAAGTGTTGCTACGCCTAGATTTCCACAACCTACAAGGTTGACACCACAACAGTTGGAAGAAAAAAGAGAAAAAGGGCTTTGCTACAGTTGTGATAGCAAATACACTAAAGGTCATAAGTGTGCTGAGAAGAAATTATTTGACATAGATTGTGAAGAGGAAGAAGAAAATGAACAAGAAGAGGATATACACCAGGAACCAGCCCTAGAAGAGGAAGAAATGAATCCGACCATATCGTGTAATGCACTGGCAGGAATTACCACTCCTCGAACTCTCAAGATACAAGGACAAATCAAGAAGAAAAAGGTAATAGTGTTGATTGATTCAGGTAGCACCCATAATTTTATTCATTGTAAGGTAGCCAAGGAATTGAATTGTTTCCTATACCCAGCACAAGAATGTCAAGTGATGGTTGCAAATGGAGGAACTATAAATTGCTCTGGAAAATGCCATAATATCAAGCTAACCATGGGGGAATATGTATTGACTAGTCCAATGCTTGCCATTCCTATGGGAGGTGCTGACGTTGTACTAGGAGTACAATGGTTACAATCTTTGGGAATGGTAGCTTTTAATTTTCAAGAACTTTTCTTGAAATTTTTTTCAGAAGGAAAGGAAGTCGAATTACGGGGTATTGCGGGGAAGCCAGGAAGGATAATAAGCTCTAATGTCATGACAAAGCTTCTAAAGAAAGAAAAGCGAGGCGTAATTGCACAATTATGCTCACTAGAAGTTCCAACATCAAAATCATCTATTTCTGCAGATCTCCAAAAAGTCTTGGACAATCATTCCAAGGTTTTGAAACTCCCAAAGGACTCCCACCTATTCGTGATCATGATCATGCTATTCATTTGATTCCAGGAAGTGTTCCTCCAAACATCAGGCCTTATAGATATCCTTATGTCCAAAAGAGCGAAATTGAACGTATGATTGCAAAAATGTTAGAGGCGGGTATAATTCAACCTAGTCAAAGTTCTTTCTCTACTCTTGTAGTATTGGTACACAAGAAGGATGGATCATGGCGAATGTGTCCGGATTATAGGGAGCTCAATAAGCTCACCATTAAAGACAAATTTCCCATTCCTGTGATTGATGAATTATTGGATGAATTACATGGAGCAATTTATTTTACCAATTTGGATCTTCGTTCAGGATATCATCAAATTAGAATGAAGACTGAAGATATTCCAAAAACAACATTTCAAACTCATGAGGGTCATTATGAATTTTTGGTCATGAATTTTGGCCTTACCAATGCACCTTCTACATTTCAAGGGTTGATGAATTCCATTTTCAAACCCTTCCTTAGAAAATTTGTGCTAGTATTTTTTGATGATATACTAATCTACAATAGTTCTTGGAAGGATCATGTTCAACATGTTGACAGGGTGCTCAAACTATTGCAGGAGAAACAATTATATGCAAAAACATCCAAATGTTTCTTTGGAGTACAAGAGGTGGAATATCTGGGTCATATTGTATCTCACGAGGGTTTTAAAGTAGACCCTAACAAAATTAAAGCCATTAAGGAATGGAAAGTCCCCACAACCATAAAGCAGTTGCGAGGATTTCTCGGGTTAACGGGGTATTATCGCAAGTTTGTTAAGAATTATGGGAGAATAGCAGCACCTCTAACAACATTATTGAAGAAAGATGCATTTTCATGGACTCTTGAAGCAACTAAGGCCTTTGAACATCTTAAAGAGGCAATGTGCCTAGCACTGGTCTTAGCTACACCAGACTTCACAAACACCTTTATTGTGGAATGTGATGCCTCAGGAAATGGAATTGGTGTTGTTTTAATGCAAGAAGGAAGACCCATTGCTTTTGAAAGTCATCTAATCAAAGGAAAGTATTTACAAAAACCTATTTATGCGAAGGAAATGTTAGCAATACTGCATGCACTAAAGAAATGGAAAACTTACCTAATGGGAAGACACTTCAAGGTAAAAACTGATCATGATAGTCTTAAACACTTTTTGGAATGAATACTATCTTTAGAAGAGCAGCAAAAATGGGTCAAAAATATGTTGGGTTATGACTTTGAAATAATCTACAAAAAAGGGAAGCTAAATGTTGTTGCAGATGAACTCTCAAGAAAGAATGAAGAGGTGGAAGCATTGTTTTGTGCCATTTCTATTATCCAACCAGATTGGATAACCGAAGCAAGAGATGAATAGAAGAAGGATGAAGAAGTGTGGACACTCGTTCAAAAGTTGCAGCAAGATCCTAGTACATCTGATACATTTAGTTGGAAAAATGATTCCTTATGGTACAAAGATCGCTTATATCTTTGTAAGAATTCCCAACTAAAACAAAGGATTCTTTTGGAATTGCACACTTCTCCTTTAGGAGGACACTCAGAATTTTTAAAAACTTACCACAGGGTGAATAAATAATTTTTTTGGGATGGCCTTAAATCTGATATCCAAAAGTTTGTGGCGAAATGTTTGGTATGCCACCAGAATAAAGTTGAGACAATTAAGACCTCGGGTCTTCTACAACCTTTATCCATTCCAAGTCAACGTTGGGAGGAGATTTCAATGGATTTTATCATAGGTTTACCTGCGTCTGAAGGAAAGAGTGTCATCATGGTGGTAGTTGATAGACTTACCAAGTATGCACACTTTTGTGCATTATATCATCCATTTAAAGTAGGTACAGTTGCTACTACATTTATGGACACAATTCAAAAGCTACATGGAAACCCAAGGGTTATTGTGAGCGATAAAGATCCCATTTTTACTAGAAATTTTTGGATGGAGTTATTTTCTTGTTTGGGTACTCAATTAGCTCATAGCTCATCTTATCATTCTGAATCCGATGGTCAAACTGAGATGGTAAATAAATTTTTGGAAGGATATCTTCATTGTTTTATATCTAATAAACAAACACAATGAGTCAAGTGGTTACCTCTCACTGAATGGTGGTATAACACTTCCTTCCATACTGCAGCAAAAAGGACCCCATTTATGGAAATTTATGGATATCATCGACCATCCATCACATCATCTTTAAGAGAAAATTCGAAGGTTCAAGCAGTGGAAGATCACATCGAGCATCAACAATAAGTTCTCCAATTCTTAAAGGATAACCTGAATTTGGCACAAAATCGAATGAAACAACAAGAAGATCAACATCGTAGTGAGAGAATTTTTGATGTAGGAGATTGGGTATTTTTACAGCTACAACCATACAAACAAATGTCCCTCAAGAAAGCTAGGAAGGATAATAAATTATAGCCAAAGTACTATGGTCCTTACAAGGTGTTGCAAAAGATTGGTACTATGGCATACAAATTGGAGCTTCCTGCTTCTTCACGAGTGCATCCAGTTTTCCATGTTTCATGCTTAAATAAGTTTATAGGTGAAAGTCTTCCAGTTCAAACAATATTTCCAGAACTTGATGAGGAAGGAAAAAACATATTGGAACCTGAAGCGGTCACAGAAATAAGAACTCGACAGCTACGAAATCGATCAATTTCAGAGTATCTCATCAAGTGGAAGAAATTACCCACTGAAGATTCTACATGGGAGGATGAGAATCTTATACAGAAGCACCTAGAGCTACTCAAGCATTGAGGACAACATTTTTTTGAAGGAGAGGGGCATGTTAGGTTCCTATATTACTAGTATAGTCTGTTATTGTTGTTAGTGTAACCCCTTTATTGTTATTATTGTACCCTTGTAACCCCCATATTTTTATTATTGTGCCCTTAAATTATTATCGTTAGGTCGGCTAGGATTACATTGTGGCCCCACTATGATTACATTGTGGCCTCATGGACTCCTGTATATAGAAAGGAGGTTTTGTAATTTGTATCATCCAAGAATTGTTCATTCATGTAATGTATTGGAGGTTTCCCCCTCGAAGTGGGTTATTTATAAGGTGTTGATATCTGTTTTCTTCTATTTTTGGAGTTGGTTTCCCAACATTCAACATGCAGGTTATTAATAATACCACAAGGTTTATATGTACGTCCATCAAATGCCTTCAACGTCGTTGATGATTGTGATAAACGTGGCAAGCCAAGTGACTTCCAACAATTTAGAGACATAATGCATGTAGATGCCCCCTCATCAATAATGGTGTGATGAACAAGGTGAATGAGAACATTTAATTGTATGGAGAATGCCAATTCTTTTGGTAATTGTGGCACATAGCCCGTATGATTAAAGATGACAAGATTAGAATTAGTCGGATCAATTCCACCAATATCCGAAAATAAAGCTTGTTTTTGGGTGGGAAAATTTTGTAATACCTCAAGAGTAGACATAGCTGAAGGGGATTGAGCCAAACCTTCAATTATATTATAATTTTGTACAGCTCTTGCTCAAGGATTATATGTAGATTTGTGAATTACTCCCTTTGGTGGCTTGATTATCAATTCAGGAATAGCAATAGGTGGTACTAATTCCGTAGATGGATTTGTTGTCAAGGTAGTAGGTTGATCAGTGGCCTGAATACCATAATATTTATTACGCGTTGACACAAAAATATTTGTTGAAGGTTTTGTGACAGGTAACATTAATACTTGGGAACTAGGAGCTAGATCCGTAGCAACAATGTTTGTGTTCGGATTTGGAAATGGGTTTGTCAACACATATGACACATGGGAAGTCTTGATGATTTTTGAGACTTCAACATGGTGAGGAAAATCCATAAAAAAGTGTTCCTCATTATAGATTATGCATGGATAAAGAGGTTTCCTAGGTCCAGACGATTGATCAGATGTTCTTTCCTGCGGGTTAGAAGTTTTCTTTTTCTTATATTTCCCCTTTTTCTTACTTCCGAGCTGCTTGTTACTTTTGCCTCTGTTAAATGACACAGAATTAATTTTGGAAGAAGTAGCAGGATCAGATGTAGTAGTGTGATGTGTGCTTGCAGTGCCTATCAAGCTGTTTCTGACATGAGATTACTTTAATTGAGGAGGAACAATAAAATTAGATCTTTGTGCGTTAGGAATTTTTTAATAGAGCGTGCCAGACTGAGTATAAATCAAATCTAAATATTGAGCATGAGTGATAACTTGCTCTTATGTGACATTCCCACCCTTAGCCACATCCTCAGTTATAGATGGTAATAGGGACTTAATGAACCATTCAACAAGGAGCTGATCCGGAACAAAGGTCTTAACCATTCAACGATGATGACGCCACTCATTAATATCATCATAGATGTGAGTAGAATTAGTCTATTTGAAATTGGTAAAGAGTTCCGTTCCAGTTTCATATTTGATGGGTAACTGGAAATGAGTCAAAAAGACAATATATAGGGCTATGAAATTATCAAAAGAAGCTCTAGGTAATTCAATGTACCATTTTTCAGCCGGACCTGTGAGCGTACGCTGGAAAAGACGTAGTCGAATAGAATCATCATTCAGGGATTTTGATGAACACCATAAATGATAAGTCATAACATGAGTCGACAGATCTTCTCCAGGGTTTCCATTGAACTTAGGAATATCCGAGGGTAATTTATGAGGTATCACCGACCACCAAGGAGCTTAATTAATTAGATCATTAGTTAGCCGATTTAAATATGGTAACTCTAAAGTTGCAACAAAGGGAAACTGTCTATTAAGGTCAGGTTGAGCATAGCTAGGGTAAGATGGAATTGCTTGAGAAATAGGCCTTTGAGCACCAACATAAGGAATCTACTGATGGTAACCCAGATAGGGGTTGTTTTGAAAAGAAAACGCTTGAGGATTTTGTTGACCAAAACCTGGATATGATACTTGTTGAAATGAAGTTTGAGGTATTTTCACCTGTGGCTACCAAGGGGCCTGTCCACCAATGTTATAACCCAAATTAGGATAACTTGGATTCGGTTGATAGGTATAACAAGGTTGCGATTGTGACATCCCATAAAATGGTAAACCAACTTGTGAATAGATAATTACGGATACAAGTTGCTATAAATTAACTGAAGGATTTGGTGTTTGTGGACCCAACATTTTAGGATATTGAGTTGAAGGACCTGCTTTATAAGGTTGTACAACATTTTGATTCTGTAACAGGGGTAAATATGTATTAACAAGTGGAAATGATGTGGGTGTAACAGGTTGAACTGGTTGATACGATTGTATAACCATTTGTGTTTGGATAGGTAGAGTGGGCTGCCATTGACAAACATTCATTTCAACATTAGATTGACCAAAAAGTGATGGAGTACTGTCATATTGGGTGACCAAAGGTTGCCCCCTAGTATGAGGAGGAAAATAAGACAGAAAATATTTCTCTCCAAATGTTGGGAGTCTAGTTGATATGGTACTTGAAGGAATAGACCCAGAAGGACCAACTTGATATTTCCCTGAAGATGTGTATAATGAATCAAGTCGTTCAGTACTTACTATAGGATTACCAGTTAAAATACCATATGATGACATTGGTAAAGTCCATGGGCTTGAAGATGCACCAGAGAAAATTCCAGATAATGATTTGTAACCTGATGGGACCAAAGGGCCACCATGAAAATATGACTTTGATGAAGTTGTAAACATCAACGAGGTAGCTAGGGCAGGAGCTCACGTAATTGGAACAGATGGCCAAACCGAAGATGTTGGTTTAGTCATGGTTAATCGACCAAATGTATAACCTTTTGAATCAATGGGAGTTTGAAAAGGAGTAGGATCAAAAAAAGAAGATGGTGTGGATTGATAAAAAGATTCGTACAGGTAAAGGTCCTCCCCAGAATGGGTTGGAGTTAAAGATGTCTTACTTTGTGGGATTTCTTCAATCACAATTAAACCAGGGAGAAGTATTTCACCGTCAGGCCCAAAGTATATTTCAGGTGGTTGACTGTGTGATATGGGAGATTCAATAGATACAAAACTTTGTGGGATGACCAAGGTAGGAACAACTTCCGGTTGTACGACTTTAGGATTCAGATGTTCTGGAAAAGAAGAGACAAGATCTAGATCAATTTCTGGTTGAACAACATCGGGTCCAGGAGGTATGGTTTCACTAATTGGATGGATCGTGACCACGGGTAGCTGTGAAGACTCTATTTCGACAACAATAGACAAACCGAGATGTGTAGAAATGACTTGAGCTAACTCTGGTTTATGGGAAAATGATGTTTCACCAGAGGTACGAATTGTACTTGATTCGGCAGATCGTGATCGCCTTCTCCTACCAGAAGTAACTTCTGGTGGTAGAGGTGGTTTTAATGCTAGTCTACGCCAATGATGGGGGAAAGGATTTTGTTCTTCCATGATTACTGATTTATTTTAACCAAAAAAAATAAACAAAATAAAAGGGTAATGCTAGGAAAAAGCGTTTACCAAGAAACTGTGAATTGCTGAATACCTCCTGGCGAACCATGAAGTACGGGCATACAATCTCCCCAAATGATGTGTTCAGTGTATCACAATTTACAAGGCGGTTGACTTGGTTCACTATGGATGGATAAAAACTAAAAGCTGTCCTCATAAATATACCCGAAGGTACGTGGAGGCCCGAGTCTGTATTAGCACTATTTGATGCAAAACCGCATAGTGAGAGCACCCCTTTATACTTATCGTATTGTAACACTACCCAATATACCTGAAAGTACATGGATGAGCTACGATATACTTACACACGTGGAGTGAGGTATCACACTCGGAATGTATCGCAGACAAGTTAACAACAACTGCTATGTTTTACGACAACGGACCACGTCTCTAGCCTAGACCTTCTAAATGTTATCGTTATGATTCCAATGATTTGTTAGGTAAATTGAGATTAATTTTATGTTGATCTTTATTAACAATTTTCCTTTCAAAGGTTCACCGCGATGATGTATTGGAAAATTCCTAAAATGCAACTAAGAATGATAAGCAATCTTTCACTTTTATTTTTTCAATGAAAATCCTAGCTACTAGATGGAAAGAGGAATCAATTTGCGAGCAAAAAAATCAGAGAACACAAACTAAATGCAGATTTCCTAATTGTTCCTTTTTGCAAAACACACAAACCACTACATGAAAATGTAGATTTTTATTTTCAGTTCCTTTAATGTTATGAATGCAGAAAAGAAACTAAGTGCACTAAATCAATAAAATCAAATGCCTTTTACTTTTGAGAAATGAAGAATACAAACAACAATTTATCTTTTGAAGGAAAAATGAGGAATGAAACAAAAATTTCTCCTATCAGGAAACAAAGATTTTACGACAATTTCCTTTTTCAAAAGCAAATGGATCTAATGCGAATAAAAATAATTTGAAATTAACTTGCTAGTGATAAATAAAAATACTTTAAACAAACATTGAATAAATTTTCTTTCAAAGGAGGAAGAGGTAGATGAACCCTCTCCGGATTCAGGAGGGCTAGATCCTAGAATCCCAAAGTTGGTTGAAATGATGTTAACTTTGTGATTGGACTCTCCCAATCTTGCTTGTCTGAGACTACAACAAGAGTCTCTAAAGAGAGACTTTGATTTGCAACCTAGGCCTGAAAGGGAGATAGTGCTATGAAAAGCACTGTGTCCTGTCCAAGAGTGCGTTGGGCGTAGTGTCAAAGAAAAAACACAGCTGTTTAACACACTTAGTTTTCAAATTTGGATCTTAAAAAGCCTAAATTTTGTGAGTAAAAACTACTGGGTGAATAAACAGAGAAAATCAGAGGCTAAAACACCTAGGATAAAGAGTATTTCTACCCAGTGGAGTCACCAAATTTTTGGACAGAATTGTGAATTACAGATAAAACACGCTTCCCTAGACAACTGCTAATATAGAAAAACAGGTTAAAGACTATACGACTAATTTTACTAACTAAGAACAGACACACAGAATGGATTAGATGCTTACTTGGAATCCAAGCGCTTCCAAATGATTCCTTTTATCACTTCTGTTGTAGCTTCAAATTCCAGTCGGCTGTGCAAAATATTTCCTGCAAGAATGAAAACTAAACAACAAAAGATAGCAATAATATAGATGTCTATTCAAGTTAGTTTGCTAAATCAGTAAAGCATAAACCATATAAATCAACTAAGATCTTGCAATATGGAAAATCAAATCTAATACAGATGCATATAGGGAAAAGTAAGTTGTATTCTTTATTAATGATAGAAGGGGACGTTACAACCAAATGACTATTTTTGTGTCACCATCTCCAGCAGCATCCCAACCTCATCACAATGCAGATATCTCCAGAAAACTATCACTCAAATCAATCTCCTCAATGAAAAATTCACCAGCATTTCTCTACACAATTTCTTCCCTCTCAAACACTAAGATCTGTGCTCAATTTATAGAGTAGCTGAGGTAGTTTTACAATCAATGACTTTCCAATAATAGGAAAGTCATGTTCCAAATATTGTAGATGTCAAATGGGCACATGGATTCGATGTTTGACACATGTGAACTCTTCTAGAAGGCATTGGCCAAGTGGAGATTCCAAAACAATGACAATTTTGCTCCGAATGTGACCAATGCACCCATGAATGTTGGGAAGTGCTTTGCAGAGCAGCCTTGGATGGGGCTACCTGCATATGCAACACACTTAGTCCCTTTAGAGATAGCATTGGTGAGCTCTCATATGATATATTATAAACTTCAAACTTTGGAAACCTTTGCAGATGAAAGTCTTTGATTGATATGTCTTGTTCTTTGTCTTAGGGCATATAGAAATTGAAATGTTAGGGGACGATAGACTGTAATATTCCAAAATTTGCATGCAGCAAATTGGAATATTAAATTTTTCTAATGTCACTTAGGAGATGAATAAATGGTTAAGGAGGCCCATACATTTCAGAAATAAGGATAAAATCCCTCATAGTGAAAGGGGATCACAATGCCAGCTGGATTTTACACTCTCATGTGTGAACAAGGACATTTTACATGTGGACAAAGTCAAGTTTGACCAAGTCAACAACATAAATGTAGGAGGAGTGGATCAACAAATAAAATAGCTCAATGTGAATGAGGTTTAGCCTAGATAGCTATATGTGAGCTGGATTGAAGACCCTTAGGTGTGAAAAGGGCTGAAGCACGTTGAAGAGGTCAACCTTGACCAAATCAAACAGCGCAGTTTAGAGGAGAGGCTCTAATGAAGGTACAACGCAGTTTTGGAGGGAGATTGTTTGTGTGATGGTGGAAACCCTATTGAGTGGGACCCAAGGTGAGAAGGCTCACTTAGTTTATAAGGAAGAGGATGGCAGCCATTTGAGGTTAGCTTATGAATTGTATTTTGATGTCTGCTTAGACTTTTGCTCTCTTTAGCTGTTTAGCTCGGATTGATAGATTGGAGGTTTTTGTGGTGTAGATTTTTAGATATAAGATTCAGAATCTCCATAGTATTCATTTTTTATCGACGTTTTGAGTCTAAATCAAGACTCATCATCAGGATGAACCTGCTAAGAAGAGAGTAGATTAGGGTAAATAAATAGAGGAAAAAAGGTTTGAAGGGCAAAAAGAGCCGACCAGTTTTTTAATAATTTGTAAAAGGCTAATTAATTTGATTAATTATTTATTGTCCTATGTTAGTTTTATAACCATTTTTATTTGTTATTTGATCAATGAAATTATTATTAAATTACTTTTATCCATTTTATGTATATATTTATAATTCTAATTTTGATCTAAGCTTTATAATCTATATTAATTTATTTAAAGTACCTTTTTAGGTTATAATTAATAATTAATATTATAATACATATAAATTAAGTGATGGTGTTTTTTAAGATTAGATTAATTAAGTTTTTTATTTTAATTCAATGGATGTGTCATTATAATGATAGTGAATTTATTAAAAAGTTTCTATTTATTATGGTAGATATTTTCAAGGGATATGTTTCTTATGTTAAATAATTAAAAATTTTGTAATATATAAATTAGGTGATAGTGTTTAAGGTTATTAGAAGAAGATTACTTAAGTTTTATTATTTAAACCAAGTGACATTATAATAAGGGTAGGTTTTAGATGTTATTAACATAAGGTTTGATAATTTGATTATTAAAAAGTTATCTCTTTATATAGGTAGATATTTTAAAGGTAGGTTAGTTATTATAAGAGATTTTTAAGAATGTTTTTTATACTTTTTAAATTTATGTTATTTTGTGATTCGATTTTAAGGGTTGTATAGGTTAGTTATTTGGTAGTTATTAATGATAGTAAGGTTAGTTCTTTTAAAGGGATTTTTGGGACGGAGGCCTAGTAAAGGGATGAAGAAAGGCAAGGAGAGGGTTTTGAAAAAAGAAGAAGGATAACAAGAAGAGCGTAAAGGGAAAGAATGTGGATCCAGTTCCTACTGACTTCTAAACCTCCATCTCTGTTTAGGTTGTGAGGGTGCTTGATGATTTCTAGGGCTTCCCGAACTTTGCGTTTAAAATGGTGTTTTTCTTTGGTAATGAGCACAAGATCTTCAAGGCATATATGATGACATGTTTTGTTGGAGTGTTCTACTGAAGCCGATGTTTTGGTTCTTCCAAGCCTGATATCAGCACCATGTTCTTTAAGCCTTATTTTGAAGGTCCTATCAGTTTCCCCAATGTAGCATTCTCTGCATGAACAATGAATTTTGTAGACACCTTTTTGTTGGAGGTGGTCAGGGTCGTCTTTGACCGATTTCATCCTTTGTCTGATTGTCAATAGTGGTTTGAAGGATGCTCTAATGTCCTTCCTGGCTAGAACTTTGGCTATCTTGTCTGTGACTCCTTGAATATAGGGAAGGTATGCTTTTGCTATAGAGGAATTGTCAGTAGTACTTCTATTACTTCCGAATCTGGCTTTTTGAATAGCTTTGTTGATGTCTCTATTACTGTATCCCAAGTTTATGAAAGATTTTCTTAGATGTTTAATTTCCTCTTCAACATGAGTCTTGTCTGATATTCTGAAAGCCCGTGTGAAAAGAGTCAGTAGAACCCTTGTCTTCTAGGTGGGGAAGTGGTGTGAATCAGCGTGTAGATAATTGTTAGTGTGCGCTTTCTTTCTGAACACTTTGTGCCCAAGGGAACCGTCTTCTTTCCTAGAGAGGAGAATGTCAAGGAATGGTATGCAGTTGTTTTATTTGCCTTCCATTGTGAATTGGATATCTTTGGATATGCTATTAAGGTGTTCTAGGAAGTTTTTTAATTCCTCTTCTCCATGCAACCAATTAACATTGGTGTCATCCACGAATCTTATCCAAAATTTAGGTTTCAATGGGTAAGAGTCCAGAGATTTCTTTTCAAAATTTTCCATGAAAAGATTAGCTATTATTGGTGACAACGGAGATCCCATAGCCACTCCAGAAGTTTGTTCAAATATTTCTCCTTGGAAGGTGAAGAAGGTGGAGTGGAGACATATTTCAATCAGTTTTGCAGTTCGAGGGTCTGCAACTTCTTTCACTACTTGGATGGCTTCATCCAACGGGATTTTAGTGAAAAGTTGAACAACATCAAAGCTAACAATTTTGTCTCCAGGATCCAGCTTATATTTTTTAATGAAAATCCACATAATGTTTGGAGTCTTTGATGAATGAACTAGTTTTACCAACGAGAGGGTCAAGGGTGCCTGCTACAAATTTGGCTAATTCATATGTTGGTGCACCTATGGTGTTGACGATGGGTCGCAAAGGGGCACCAACCTTATGGATTTTTGGGGCACCATGAATGCGTGGCATGATTTCACCTTTTGGGTATAGTTGCTTCTTTAATTTTTCATCAATATTAGACTCCTTAATGGTTTTTTTAACATTTTTTATAACTTTGGAGATGGGGTTCTCATTAAGTTTTTTATAGCTTCCACTATTATGTAGGTGATCTCTCATTTTATTGTTGTACTCTTCTTTTTCCATCACCACCATGGCACCTCCTTTGTCTGCCTTTAAAATGACAATTTTATCATTACATCTTAGATTTTTTAGGGCTCTCAATTGTTTATTGCTTAAATTTCTCTTAGGAGGTTTGGCTCTTTTTAGGATGATGGCACACTCTTGTCTTAAAAGGTCTTTGTCTTCATCATTGAGAGATCGAATGCCATCCTCAATATCACAAATGATCTCCTCATTCAGAATTCGATTAGGAGCTATCGTGAAATTGAGCCCTTTTCTCAACACCTCTATTTCATCATTATTTAATTCATGTGAAGATATATTTATAAATTTTTTGTTGTTGTTATTATCGGAGTGAGGCGGCTTGTTATTAGTCATATGAAGTGGCATTTCAATACCCCTGTTACGCATTGATTCGTTTTTACTGCTACGTCTATGATTCTTCACCGAACCTAATACTGTCGTGGACCATCCTTCAAAGTTAGACGCTGGTTTATCTAGCATGACTTCATCCAACTCGTATTCCCTGCTATCATTTGAAGTGGAGCGTTCCTCAATATGTTTCACTGACGGGATTACATCGTCCACCTCCGTATTTACCGAATGCTTTCCAACAGCTGCAGAATTCTGAGTGAATGTGACTGTCATTATGCCACAATCCCTACTGTTGCATGGGTCTTTCGTAGAGTCTCCATCTTCTTGCATTGAGAGAGACAACGTTTGGGAATTTCGTTGATCAGACTCTACAACATGTTTAACCCACCGATTCGCGTTTTCTTAACACGTCTGTAATGTGTAGTCTGTTGCTGGGACCGATGTGTAGCAATTCGATGCTGGGACCGAATATGAATGGGGATCCATAGTCTGGTTTGAAGCCCACTGTGATGTGGAGTAGCCTGGCATTGGAATAGAACTATGTTTACTAGTCTTTCCCCAGTGCCCCAGTTCAGATTTGCGTATCAATTTTTCTAGCTTTCTGTTCTATCCTTCACGCGTTCTACTACCTTCTTTGTGTGCTTTGAGTGCTGCTGCAACATCAATGGTTGACCAGAGGTCTTTACGAATGACATGAGCTAGTTTAAGATGCAGATTGAAAGCTTTTGTAGATAGATCATCCAACCAGTATCTCATTCTATGAATTTCATGACGTATTAGGGATTTGTTGAGTCGATCAAATGCCCTATGGTTGTGTTGGTTGTGAATTTTGTGTTTGATGAGCGCGAAGGATGGTGTAAGATTGGAATCGCGGCAGTGTTTCAGGAATGCAAGATCTGCTTCTCTTCTTTGGATTTTCATCCTTGTTTTTTTGAGATTACGAATCTTGATCCATGTATCCCTTCCGTACAGGGTAAAAATGATAGATTAGAGGTTTCTGTGGTGTATATTTTTATATATAAGATTCAGAATCTCCACAGTCTTCATTTTTTTTCGACGTTAGCTAAGATTGTCGGTGCTGTTTGGCACTAAGGTATTCTTGTTCAGGAATTACTTCTCTTCCCTTTGAGTAGCTCTTGGGAGAGACCTGATCTATCATTCCACACATCTGGCATTGGTGCCAAGCTTCAGTCTTTAGTTTCAATGCAATTTATACAGGAGGTTGTGTTGATTTGCAGGGTGTTGCAGTGGAGGGTTTAGAAACCCACTTTCTGAGTTGGTTTTGCATAGGAGGGAGGTTTCCTTCTATTGGAGGATCAGTTTAGAGGGTTCTTGGGCTGATATCAGATCTTTGGCAGCAGGCCAACACATTTCCATCACCCACAATTTTATTCCATTCTAGAATTGTGTTATTTCTGGAGGGCAGTTTCAACAATGTATTTTGTGGCTCTTTCAGGGAGTTTTCCTGTGATTGGAGGGTTGATTCTTCCATGGGGGAAGACCTTTGATCAGAGATGCATCAGATCTATATTATTATAGCCTTCTATACTTCTATGCTTCAGTTTTTAGTGATTATTCAGTCATATTGTTGAAGATCACCATTTGTATCTAGGGTGTATTCCTAGAAACCCTTCTCGGGTTCTCTAGATTTTGTAATGAGGAGACTATATCTCTGTTTTTGAGCCATATTATTTAATATAATCTCAGATCTATTTGTATTTGCTATTTATGTGTACAAACCCTCATTAGAATGCGCAGTCCCTTTTGTGCATAAATTCCTGTGTTGCAGTGTTTGGGGTTTTAGCCTTTTTTATCAATCCTAGGTGTGGGAGGTCTGTTTAACCCACTTATTTTGATTTTTTTCAGCCCTATTCTTGGATTTAGGTTGTATATTGACTGATATAAAGGATCCAAGATTTTATTTCATTATTTATAGCATATATTTCTGAAAATGCATTTTTTATGCATGCATGGTTGAGTAGTCCCTATTTGGGGATATTAAATAGACCCTATACATTGGTCCTGTAGATGATGCCTAGTTAACCAGGTCATTGGGAATGATGCACAAATTTAAATATAACAAAAATCCCCATTGGAAATAGTTGTTCTAGTGACATCTTCCACTACCTCTGCTACAAAATCATCTACATCAGCAGTGCAGCAAATAGATGAAGCCAAAAAGCTCATAAAAGATATGGAAGAGATGCCCATAAAAAGTAATGAGATCAACAGGTTGAAAGAACAAATTAAAAACTTGGAAGATGCTAATAAATTAGCACAAATAAATGCTAAAAATGAGGAATAGAAAGCCAAAAGGGCAACTGAACAGTTGAAGAAAGTTGAATCAGAGTTAACTTTGAAGGAACCAATGACTTTCATAAAAAACTAGTTGTGGTCCAAGATCATTGAATCAATCAATGACACTTGGCCTTACATTTAAGTCATCTATGAAAAAAAAGACTTGGTTAAAGCAGCCAAAGAGGAAATTGTGAAGACAAAGGAATAACTTGGTGCCAAGCCTGAAGAGGCCCAAGAAATAATCAAGTTTATCAACACCAATAACAAACAAGAATTGGATGAGGTAGGCATAACTGATAGAACCGACACAATTCTTGAGGTGAGAAAGGTAATTAAAAAGAAAAATTTGATGAAGCAACTTGAAGAGAAGTGCCAAAACATGGATTTGGAAATAACTAAATTTATGCTAAAGTTTGATATATTGAGGCAAAAAGGCTTGCCTAACATTCTGGTTCTAAATGGAAAATTAATGAAGCAAGAGGAATACAACAAGAAAATTAGAGATTTTTCCAAAGAATAGGTAAATAAGGCAGATTGGTAAGGAATACCTACAGGAAAGGTCTTGCACAAAAGAATTGAAGATTTTTTTTATTTGCGACATGAGATTAAACACCTCTTTGTGGCAAAACCAACATTTGTTAGGTACATAGAGGCTGATGAAAACTACAGGAAACTCACCAAGATCAAGTTACTCAACGAAGAATTTTGGCAGAAATTGATTGATTTGTTGTAAAAGACAGTTTTACAGTAAAAGAGGAAAAAAGACAGATTGCTGTTTTTACATAGTAAAAACAGAAATTTACAGTAGTGTGGTAAGTAAAACAATCCTCAAGAAGATAAAGAGTATCAGAGATAAAGAGTATCGGATGAAAGAGTATCGGATAAGAAGATAGAGTTTTAAAATAGATTAAAAGATCTTTTTCCAACGTTAGAGACAACAAGGCATCCAACTGCACCCAATCCAAAACAACATTTCTATTTTATTTGGATAAATAGGATAGCTTTCTAGTTGTTAAGCAACTGTCACTATATTTTTGTAAAATATATTTTTATTTTTCTTAGAAAAATACTATGAATATTTTGGGATATTTTGTAAACATTTTGGTATAAATACTTCATCTTTTGAAGTATTATCATGGAATAAATTGTTGAAGATTTCTATAGTCATCTTTGCTATACCTGAAGGGTTTTTTGTGCCAAGTTCAAGTAGAAGACTGGATCAATACCATAAAGCATCATATTTTAGGATTCATGTGATGAGCCATTAAAGTGAAGTACTTTCTACTATTATTGTTTATTTTCTTATGTTTTACATGCATCCATATATGTGTTCAAAATTTGAATGATAAATTAGGAATATTATTACAGAATTTGTTAAAAGCACTATGTCTTTAACTATTTATCATTTATATGTTTTCTGCTGATTTCCACAGTAGGGAACCCTTAATTGATCCCTCTTTCGAATGACCTCTTTCTTCTCCTTCCTTATCTAGATCAAAGAATCCTTGATTTCTCTTTATCCCGATTAAACCACTTCACCAATTAACCTTCAAAGATCTTATTGACTTGTCTATCTTGCCCTGAAAATATTTGTCTTTTGATCTTGATCTTGAGCTGTCTCCTTGACATATTGACTCCTTTTGCCTAATGGAAAACCAAATCTGTTGCTATCAATCTCTTTAAGTGATTTTTCTTACCAACCAAATCAAATATTAAAACCAAATTTTCCTTATAACTAGCCTAAAATCAAACATTAAAACAAAGTTAAATCTCATAGAGAGAGCCCTCTCTGAACCATAGGAAGGCTAGATCCTAGAGTTTAAAAGTAGGTTTGTGGTTACCTCTAATATTCTTTAAACTATAAATCAAAATCTCACAACTTGGAGAATTATTAGAGTGATAACAAAATATACAACCTATAAAAGGGAAATCTTCAACCAACTGATTACAAAATGATTTCCCATGCAACTCAGATTGATTACAAAATCTAAGAGATCTTTTCACCATGATTCAGCTATAACAAGTCGAATCTGATTATTGCAATTGGGGAAATTTTGAAAACGACCACAATAGAAAATATGCGAACATGTCCTTCGAAGAACCTTGTGTTTCTCACAACGAAGACTAAATTTTTAAAAATTTCTTATTAAAAAATTAATTGGGTATATTCTGCACAAAACCCATGTCTTGGATTTTCAATATTCTTCTTTGTTTTCCCGAAATGTCCAACGTAAAATTTTCACTTGTTATCCCAGCAAATTTCTGAGTTGGAATATTTAATTATGAACTGAAGATCGGATTTGCAATATGAAAGAGATATTGGAGGCTAAAATCATGAGTTATAACAAATTCATTAATAAAAAATCATTTACAAAATAATTCATAATAATATTCAATTTATTAAAAATAAAGGAAAATAAATATTACTTATCCATAAGAGCATAAATAATTATGAAATGGGATTAAATGATAAATTATTATAAATAATGTGATAAAAGAATGGTAGGAATGGATGAAATATATGTTAAGAAATGTTAATAATAATGAAAATTTAGTGGTCCAACATCTCCCCCAAATTGCACATGTTGCATGTCCACATGCACCGCAATCCCTCTGTATTAGCCAAGCTATAATTCAAATAATCAAGATGCGCACCTCAACTCATGATAGTGATGGAAGAAAAGGATTATTCCCCAAATGATTCTTTAAAATAATAGATGTTCACTTAATGAAGTTGTAACAATTTTTCATTTTAAACCATATGTATATGAAGTTGCAACAAAGTATGATACAAGTAAGAACAAACTTCATTAACCATTTTCTCAAAAATTACAAACCAGTTTTTGTTGAAATATCGCAAGCAAATTTTTACTATATCAATGCTTCTTGAATTTGAAAATCGAATCTATAGGATGCATAGATCTTGATGTTTAAAGAGTTGTAGGTAATGATGTTTAATTTCTCAAAAAAAAGTTAAATCGGTTTTTCATGAAAATTCATAGGTTTGTTCTTAATACTTGTCCATACCAAAAATAAAAGCAAACCAATGAAAAAATTTCAATATATCAGCAAAATTGTTGTAGGTAAAATTGGTTTTTCTTGAAGCATAGCAACTCTTTCTCCCCCAAACTGTAAAATTAGCATGTCCTCATGCTATACTAGAAAACAAGTTTAGGTGGTTGCTATGTTCATTGTTGAGATATTTTCTTGGTGTATAAGAACATAAAATAAGAAAGATTTTGCAAATGAATAAGGAGATTGATGGATGATAAATGAAATAATGGTTGAAAAATATGGGTGAAAAATTCTCAATGGATTTTCATGACATTCTCCTAAAATTTTAATAAATCAACAACTTACATTATTTTACCTCAAGTTTTACCTCCAAAAAAATGTGGAATGACATGTATGGAATGTTGAAAAAAAAGTAATCAGAAAGTGTAGCAAGGTTCCTTTCCACCAAGCTGATTAGTTTCCCTGTCATGAATATTTCTATAACACATCTCATGATTATCCTTAATCAATAATTCATCACCTCAATTACCTCATTATATATAAAAGCGAAATAATCATGTTGTGAATGGCATGGGATAATAATGGATAAGAAAGAAAATGAGGGTAAAAATGTTGAGAAAAATATGTGTTCCCTAGACCCGTAAGCTTTGGTTTTTATGAACACAAAAATTGTGAAAATTAATTATCTTCGTCTTTGCTTCTCAAGGTTTTACCAATTACTTGGGATTCAAAATCAGAATTAGGCCTCTTTATTCTACCTCAAAATAGTAGTGGTGTTGTTAAGCTACGAATAAATGGAGACTGATTGGGAAAATCAACTATCTTTGGTTAAATATATGATATTTGTAGAATAAAGGAATGAAAGATTTAGATGATACAAAATGTCAAATATAAAATATCCTAAAAGTTTCATCCCTGACATGTAAAAAATTTATAACTCAATAATAGATATAAATCAAAACCACCATCATCTAAGAACTGATTAAATATTACCCCATGAACCATGAGTTATAGCAAACCTTATATATACAACAATAAGATTTATCGGAAATTAGATTTGAGAAAACAATGTAACCAAGTAGATTATAGTATTAAATTAACTTCTATACCATAGGCATAGTCACTTCTTCCAACAGTCATCCATAGCCTCGACAAGGATGCCTTTTTGACCCATTAAGATGCCAGTGTCCCATCAATAAGTGCATAGTTACAAAAGTATTTCAATTTACTTAGATGTCTACTGAAGATCATTATTTTGGCTTGGTAACCAGTTAATAACAATGCCATTCACAGGAGCTAACAAAAGTGAACAAGCCGGCTTGTGATGAGACCTCTTGTCCTTCAGTTTTATGACCGAAGGCCATTACCCTGGCTTGGTAACCAATAGGGGTAATGTCACTTTATTAGGGTCTATGATCATGGTAGGTCGGATCGTGATGAGACCTCCTATCCTCCAATTGACTATTTATGTTTAAAATTCAACTATGGTTATTGTTAATCAACAAAATATTACTTAATAGATGGGGTGAGAAGTCATCTCCTTAAGAGCTAGGGATGGCGTAAAAAGTTTTGTAGTAATTGTTTTCAACTTGGATAGTTTTTCTTCTCAAAAAATAATAAACTTCAAATATATTTATTTCTAAAATTGGTGTTTGAGGAACAATTCATAAGATAGTGATGGAAAGATTAAATACAATTTTGTGGTCATCATTATAAATTATACAAGATCAAAGACTTGACCAATTAGGAAATTTATAAATTGGAATGATGAAATCATCTTTGCATAATTATTCCTTTAAAAGTAAGATTATGTTTATAGATAAACAAATATAAATTGAATACCTAATCATTATGTCAGAGAAGGCCTAGACCATTAGAACTATTTCCCAATCACTAAGGAGAAAGACCTACATATGTTGAATCAAACGTGAAAATTGGCCAACAAAAATCATTGTGACTGAGGTAACAACCATGACTTAGGTAATAATAACGAAAGGGAAAAAGGATGTTGTGACTGAGGTGACACGAAGGAAGATTAGTCACTTTTACAAAATAATGAGGATTTAAGAGTGAATAATTCCTGACAAGGCTTACCATAATACTCATCCTTATTATTAAATATGAGACCTTCTCCCAACTAAGGTATGACTTGAATTGGTCAAGGTTGGTCATGTCATAAGTAAAATACCAATAAAATGCATGGAATCAGTCGAGGATGTAATTGGTGACTTACCTTGGTGGAGTAACAACACCAGATACTTAAAAAAAATTTCGGAGTAACAAAATCGAAGGAGTAACAGTACCTGACACTCAGAAAATTTTCTAGAGTAATAGCATTAGAGGAGTAACATCACCAGGTACTTAGAAAATTTTCCGGAGTAACAACATTGGAGGAGTAACAACACCGGGTACTTTTCTGGAGTAACAACATCAGAGGAGTAACAACACCGGGTACTTAAAAAAATTTCCGAAGTAACAACATTGGACGAGTAACATCACCAAGTACTTAGAAATTTTTTTGGAGTAACAACATTGGAGGAGTAACAGCACCAGGTACTTAGAAAATTTTCTAAAGTAACAACATTGAAGGAGTAACAACACCAGGTACTTATTTTATTTTGAGAAAAAAACAAAAAAATGTGATTTTGAAGTAAACAATACCTGAAACATAAAAGCATAATAGAAATTAGAAAAGAAATAACTCTTTATTTTGAAATCTTGATAAATAAATAAATTAAGTTACAATGGTTGTGATTTTTTTTTATTTTTTTTATTTTTTTTTATTTTTTTTTTTCAGCAATGTTGTTTTATAAGGGAATCATCAGTCTATGAATGGTGAATAAATGGAAAAATTCTTTGGCAAAAATGATTTGGATCTTCAAATGGAAATCAATTCCCCATTCCTTTTGTTATAAAATCCATTAAGTGATGAAAAGTCTTGATGTTGTTTTCTCTGTGTTGGTGAGAAATAGCGGTGTTGGCTTGAGGGGTCCTGACCTAGGTTCGGAGGTTAAGGTTTACCAACAAACCCCTATACTACTGGCCCTTTCGACAGTGACCTACTTGCGCAGACCAAAGTCTCACTCGAAGCAGTATGGGAGGGTGCTGGAACCAGGTTTCCACACCCTGGGAGAGAGTGGGTACTCAAGGTAGGTCGGTGTTCAGAACCCTTTGGAATCACACGGAACAGGTCTATTCACAAGTTCATTAACAGTATAGTTCACAACTTAATCATAACAGAGCTATGCACAGATCTAGTCAGTACCTTCGCATCCACGTACGTACATAATATCATAAACACATCTATAATAGATCACAGATATCATAACACAGAGATAATCATAGAATAATAGATAGATGTAATTGTTGTACCAACAGATTCCAAAGATTCGCATCAACAATAACATGATAGATCTAGATAAAACATATATACTTTAGCTATATCTGCATATACTATCATTCAAAACCCAGTTACAACCCAAAACACAACCTATGCACACAGCCATCAGGGTCTACACACAGCAGGAATGGGGATCTCCGTGCACACAGCCAGTAGGAGTCCTTACTCAAGACAACCCAAAACAAATCTAATAGTTTGCACGTCGCATCAATCCCAATTTATGCCTACCTTTAGACTCAAAATGTTCATCTATTTATAAAGACTTAGGCTACGCTTTCCTATGGTCCGCAAAACATGATTTGTAGACTCTAGGTCTACCCTTGACCCATTACAATGCATTTGGGGCTTTGACCCATCGCAAAACCCCTGAGCTAGACTAATTAATACAAAAAATATGAAAAATTTTACAAGAATCACAGATTTTAGGGAGCCCCGTTCCAACAAGCCCCCAACACAATCTTGTGACTCGTCCCGAGTCACATCTTGGGTGGAATATTCATTCATTATTTGAGTTGCTCTAGGGTGGTAATAAGTGGTCACAGTACTTAAAGGTTCTGCTCAGCGGTTGTCTGCACAATTTCCACCAGTTTCTGTGATGGAGGATCTCCTAAAGCAGTGGTGATTCTTTCAAGGGCCTGGTTCATCCATTGGACCACCCCATATATGTCCTGTGAGAGCTTGAGGGCGTCCTCTGACTAGGGTGTCAAATGGTCACTGAGGATCTTCTTTTTGCGTTGGAGCACAACAATGTCGCTACGAATCGTATGGCTAGTTTGTAGTCATGCAAAGCGCTGAGCGGGAAAAAGGGTAGACATTGTTGCTTCTAGTCACTCGAAATCTTATTCCTTCTAGGCTAATTCCTGATTAATTTCACGAAGGAGAGGATCGTACTATACCTGGGACAAAATTTCCATAGCTTATTCCAGCAGAGCGACACCCTGACTGACCTGCACCGAGATAGTAGCAGTGGCCTCAACAATTAGTATAGTCTGTTGGTCATGCTCCTCCGAGGGGGATCCAGGTTGGAGCTTGGTCTGCAGCGACGCAATCTGAAGCTCAAAATCGGCCCTGAAATTGGATACCTCAGCCTTGGATGCTTTCAGAGTAGCTACCAAACCCTCAACCTTGGTCTGGGGCTCAACAGATGCCGGAATGATCCCAGGTATATCATCACACAGTCGATCAAGTAGTTGTTCCAAGGTAGCCTGCTGTGCGAGGAGGGAAACATGCACAACCTGGATCTGGGCAGCTTTAGCAGTGTGGGTCACAACATCCTACTCGGCTGCACTAAGATGTTGCTCGGCGCAGAGTTCTCGGTGCTGCACTTCACTAATGAGGGTCGTAAGTAGCTCATGCAGCTGTTCGTTGGGTAGCTGACTAACATCAAGGTTGACTGGACCTCCCTGGACCTGGAAACAGAAGTCGGCGGGTTCCATTGTAAGGGTGGCACTAGGGAGCTGGCAGGGCTGACTATCCGTAGTGGCTAGTAATGCAGTACTGAGGCCCTGCTGGCCTAGTGACCCTGCATGATTCCTGCCTGCTGAAGTCTGCCTCTCTTGCTCGCTGCTCGCTGGAGTCTGCCTCGCTTGATCAACACTCGCTTGAAGGTTGTCCACTATGAGCCGAAGGGCACACAGTTTTGTCTACAATCCATCCAACGCAACCTTGTTCTGTTCTTCCCAAGTAATTCATTGATCAGTAGCCATGGTGGTGACAACATCAACAATCTTATCTAGGTCATCCTCTACCAAGGTATTTTCTACATTGGTATGAGGCTTATTGGCCTTGCGCTTCTTCCGAGGTCCTTGGGATGATTCGCAAGTGCTTTTGAGAGTCATGGGGATCGATGTATCTGCCAATTATTCATCAGTGAAGGTCTGGTCTGGTTGGGAGTCTAGTTTCGGCGGCACCTAAGTACTGCTAGGAGTCGTTCGCGATGGAATGCTTGGTGGTGCTGCTGATTCAAGCGGAACAGAGGGCCTGGGTATTATAGGGGTACTAGACATACCTGCTACAGGGAAAACAAGAGGTGGGGCGGCTACCTACCATTCTGTCAGCCACGTATCGATAACCCATTGAATATCAGCCTTGGTCACTATGTATGGTATATTGAGCCAAGTACGCGCCTTATGAGCCTAGATTTGTACCTCATGCATCGTAACCTGGAAGGCAGCAATGTGTCTATACCTGTCGTAGGCTTCCAGGGAGAGGCATGGCTGGGAATCGATGGCTGCGAAGATACTACCCTTATAGAGTAGCCAAAAGGTCTTATTTTCTTCAATACGCTGGGGGTCCTTGGAATCCCAGAGATTGGAAAATCGCGCTCCTTCGCACATGCCATGCTCTAGGGGGGGAAGACCACATCTTATGGGAGCTCCCAGGCAAGCAACACAATCAGAAAAATCAGCCACGAGTAGTAGAATTCTTTGCCTCTCTCCTGAGCCTCAAGCACATTGTCTAGGAATTCTTCTACCAGATACTGGGACTAGTTATAACAGACGCCCTTCGCACACTGACATCTTGTCAATGTTTTGGTCATAAATTTTTTGTTTCAAATCCAAATCGAGTGATTCAAATTGGGTTAGAAAGCATACATAAAGGAATACGTAGGATAGAATCAGGTTTTGAAAATATTCCCATTTGGTCCCTCAAAACATGAATGTCCTGGCTGTGTTTACACTTATTTTCATCAAGCCCGCGAGCCATAAGATATGATAATCAAGGAATTTTTCCAAGAAGGAGATCAAAATGGATATGACTATTTGTAGAAATTTCATTTTCCAATATAATAAATTTTCATACATAAATAAATTCTAATATTTGTCACCGATGTTAATATTCACAGCGTGTTGCAACAAAAACAACTATTTTTACATATAAAGAAATTTATTTATTTATCTCTTCATTTATTCTATTTTCTACACTACACTACTCTACCTTGAAAAATAAAATATGCTACGTATAAGAGTACTTCCAATGAAGCCATTTTTGACATAAGGCTTCAAGTATGCACATACCCATAATTGAAAGATGTATGTTAATAAGTACTAGGGTATGATAGACCAATTTCCCTGTTAAGGATGGTGCCAAGAATTGCAGAAGTATGTAGTGTTGTTGCAAGAAAACGAGAAAGTAAAACCAGTCTTCAATATACTCTTGATTTCCCATAGTTGTTATATCGTGAATTTGTTCGACTGGATTCCAGGTTGTGTTGATGCTTTGTTCCTTTACCTCATCCCATGAATTTTGGGGGCTTTCCCGTAGTTAGTTAGATTGGGGCTTTTTTTGTTTCTCTATTGTCCGAAAAGCACACACAGACCCTATGTGTATCAATCCTCACTATAAGTGCCTCATTTCTACAGTGGTGAGCCCACTCAAGTACGTTAGAGCGATGTGCAGGTTATTACCTCTCTTCTTACCACCCAAAAACTGTATAGCTGAAGACACGCTAAAAAAAAACTCACACTTCTAAGTGCCCTAGTGTAGCAATGGTGAACCTGCTTATGTATGTTAGAGGAATGTGCAGATTATTACCTCTCGTCTTACCACCCAAAAACTATTTACTAGGAACACCCTACCATCTAACAAACAATTCTAGATGATTGTATCATTACTACCATCCCCGAAAACGGCAACAAAATTTTGGATTGTATTAATCACTATTAAATGACTAAGATGGTACACATAAATTATCAATACAGTGGCATCTTTTATTTCAATTACAGTTGGACTGTATGTAGCGATACATCAAACCAAAGGCAAAATCAAGATGAAGAGAAATCGTTGTTGAATCAATTGCTGAAATAAATCACTCACGCAGGAATAAAAATATCCACAAGAATGTAACCACACTTCAGATAAATAATTACCTAGGCGCGCCACACACTAATCGACTCCAGCTAGTATTTTTAATTGATATTGTGTAATAGAAAAGTAAATACTTGAAACTGAAGTGAATCTACTTACAACTGGTACAATAACCACAACACTCCATGCATGTATAGAATAAATGGAAAATATAAAATATGATAGAGATAATCTACGCTGCAATCCCTGCTAAGGAGGAGGGCCCTTCCCCCCTATCAGGATGAAGGAAGAAACAAAGGTTAAATAAACATCAACTCAGCCAAAACATGTAGCAACAACATAATATTTATGTATTATGATGATTGAAAGCTATAGAATCAAGTTGATGATATCCCCCCCCCCCCCTCTCTCTGATTTGTGTCTTTTAAATATACAAGCTACAAAAGGGAAATCTTCAACCAAATGATTACAAAATTATTTTCCATACAATTCATATTGATTACAAAATATAAGATATATTTCCACCATGATTCAGCTGTAACAAGTCGAATATGATTATTGCAATTGGTGAAATTTGGAAAATGGCCACAACAAAAAATATGCGAATATGTCCTTCGAAGAACCTTGTTTTTTTCCTAACGAGGACCTAATTTTTGAAAATGGCTCATTCATATACTAATTTGGCTCGTTTTCACAAAACCCATGTCTCGGATTTTCAATATTCGTCTTCGTTTGATCGAAATGTCCAATGCAAAACTGTCACTTGTTATCCCAACAAATTTTTGAGTTGGATTATTTAATTATGAACTGAATATTGGATTTTCAAACTGAAAGAGATCTTGGAGGCTAAAATCATGAGTTATGAAAAATTCATTAATAAACCATAATTTACAAAATAATTCATAATAATATTCAATTTATTAAAAATAAAGGAGAATAAATATTACTTATCCATAAGAGCATAAATAATTATGAAATGGTATTAAATGATAAATTATGATAAATAATGTGATAAATAATGGTAGGAATGGATGAAATATGTGTTAGGAAATGGTAATAATAATGACAATTTAGTGGCCCAACAAGAAGCCTCTAGGGGATATGAGTGAGTATTGACCAATGTATTCCTTAGCTACAAAAAGGATGCCCCCCCTATGTCACTTGTGTAATTTCCCTAAGGTTATGGCCACTATGGTTATCACATACAACCAACTAACCTAGGAAAACAATTTTGAGTCAGATACACACGCAAAGGTAGGGTATCAAGCTTGAAGCCTCCTTAAGGATACCCCTTGAGCATTTGTAGACCACAAAGCGATGTATATCACCCCACCAGCCCTAATGTGACCTCGTGATTGACCCTTATGTTAGAAGGGATTCTTGGGAAACATGTGAATGCAAATGGATTTCAACTCCCTAGCTCAATATTCTAGTGTTTATTTCGGTGGCTTGAGAGAGTTTACCTCACCAATATATTCTAACGCTCTAAAATCCTAAGATAATGTTGGTGTGCAACTAGAGAAAAGAAAATATTTCAAATTGATTTTATTAAAAATAGATTTTAATGGTTGTTATTTAATGTCAAGGGTAAATGGAAGGAAACTTTTATGGTGTTATGACTTGTGTTAGAAAAGAAAGTGTAGAAAAATAATTATACAACCTTTTTCCTTTTGATGAAATCCACCTATGAGATTATTAGATATTTTATATGCAATATGAAGACAATCCTTACAACCCTCTCTTTAAAGACGCTGACATGAAGCACAAATTAGAATAAAAATGGAATCAGACAATAAAATAAACCGAAGGAAACACTAATAAAACACACTCAAAACCAAAACCCTAATTGCAAGCAAGCATGCGTTCAAAGAAACTTTTCAATGATTAATTCACACTTACAAGTAGACATAAAGTCGAAGGGATAGAATAAAATTGTGGCATAGATATATCTAACAACCAATGTCTCTGTCAAGAATCAAGCTGAAGAGGATTCAAAACCCTAACAAGGAAGATAAATCCACCTATTTGAGGTAGATCTAAGCATTTTTCTTATAGAAAAAAAAAAGGCAAAGGAAAACATACATGGCAGATAAACCACAAATAGGGATAAATGCATGCAAAAAAATTAGGGAAATTTAAGGAAAATCCATATCAAAACCTGTGGTTGAAGGCTTCAATTCCTTATCAGATATATAAAAATGAACTGAAAGGGATGACAAATCTCTTTCATAGAGCATGTTGGAAAATTGGCATTGTTAGGATGGTAGGTGGCATCAAGTGTGATGGAATTGATGTCAACTAGGAAAGCATCATAGTGTGTTTGGAACTCATGTGCATGGAGTACTAAGTTCAAGGGGAGTCTTATGGTTGTTATAGTATTTAGTAGAGAAACATCATAGTAGCAGGCCAATTAAATAATCTAAAATATTATATCTATAGTGGTTGGGAGCCCCAGTATTTGAAGTAATTTCTGCGTTATAATATCAGCTCATATGATCCTGTAAATGGCTTAGTTGGATTGTGCTTGGACATATATTTGCAATGGTATGTTGAAGTCTAAAAACGTCCTCCTGGATCATGAGTTATTTCCATCACAGTTAAGTACCTAGTGAGCCCTAGTATTGCACCAAGAGTGTTGTAAATCCCAAGGGCTACTCAACTCTATTTGTCATCCTGAGGTTTGTACAAACTTAGAGGTGAGAGTGCTATATGCACATCAGATGGATTCCACTCATGCCACCCTCAACTAGGTATTTTGATCAATAGTGTTTCCAAGCCATTCCTTCTACTGAATTAGAGTGAAAATCAGATGTAGATGCAACGTGAAACTACTCCTAACTAAAAAATAAGAAGAAGGAATGTTATCAATTTCACTTACAAATGTTATCAAAACAAATCATGAATAGGCAAGAGGTAACCTAATTTACAGAAATGAAATTACACTTTGTTTCAGTCATCTATCTAGTTATCAAACCTACTTTTAGTAAAGGAACTACTTTCTCTTTCAAAATCATAAATCAATATTCTATATACTTGTTAACTAACTCACACTTGCATACACATTGTTCTATGAATTATGTGATAAAATGCTAATGATATTTTTGTTTGTGCAACAAGGGAAAGGAGGGTTTGGAGTGGCCTATGACTCTCTACTCTTCATGAAACCACAACTAAGGGTCAATAAAATCCTAACCTAAGCTCATAATGTAACAAAGATCAAAACTGGACCAAGAATGAGGACCTACAACTATGCTACATGAGGCTACTACAGGAGCCTTGTATTTCTACAGGAAGCCCTATAATGCTACAAGAAGGTTGTCAAGGAGGGTTAAGAGTGAAGCAGGTGGTTGAAAGGTGTAGAAAGGTGAGTGGAAGTGAGGGAAAATGGTTGTAGGGTGAAAAACACTTCTAGCCAAGCTCAGAGCCCCTTGAGGGCTTGTTTTCCAAAAGAGGAGGTGCTCTCGGTGTTCATGTAATAATGACCTCTTAAAATAGAATTTTGATGGAAGAAGTTGGAGTTTGGAAGAGGAAGTGGTGGAGTCCGAGGTGGAGGTGGTGAAGGTGCCTTTGCTTGCAAATTCAAACATCCCTATAATCAACACATGCAGACATTCATTGATCATTGACAAAATAAAACAATTAGAAGTGGAAAAGATGAGTTCAATTGAAAGATTATCTAATTTACGCTAAAATTTTGATCTAACAAAAAAACTAACTTCTAAGCTACAACAAACATATGCATACCAAGATAAATAATCATACAAATGTTTCCACGAAATCATAAACAATGTTTTTTTGGCCTGTGGTTGGAGGTCCTTCTACTCATGCTCCCATAAGAGACATGAGGCAGAGGTTGAAATCACAGAGTTTAATGGATTATTATTCTACTGAGATGCAAGAAGCTAAACAACATTACGAAACTAAATAAAGATACAAGTACACAAGATGAACCTAATCCACTGGGTTGGGCCCAAACCCAAGAACTTCATCCCTCTAAAACTAACTCAGTAATGGATCATATAGAAGCTTCTCATTATCATTGAATAAAGGTCTCATATATCATATAACAGTCAAAAGATAACAATGCTTGTTCTCAATAGCTACCTAGATAAAAAAAAAACTTGAATCCTAATGAGCTCTTCTACATGTTCATTTATTTAAGAGGATAGATACCAAAGCCTCACTAGAAAATTGGAATATTGTCTCTCGAAACTCAAGAATAATGGAGCTTGACTCCTCGTGACTTTCACTTGCTTGGCTACCAATGACCTCGAGCTTATGAGATATATCTTGATGTGATATCGGGTTGATTGAGGGAGTTAAGGAGGTGGACAAACCCCTACAATCTCTCCTTGTTGTATACTCTGAGCCCCTACATAGAAATTGTCTCAAAAATTTTCTCTAATTCCTGCAATTAAACCATATTAGGCTACATGATATGACAAAAATATTTCACCCTTCTCACTAAGCATAATGTGACAAAAATGTAAATGAGAAGGATATAGTTCTAAAGTTGGAGGGTGGAATTATGACCCTTTATAATGCACCTATTGATGAGTGTCATCATCACCCCCTACTGAAATGGTTGTGCATCCTCTGATCAACTCAATCATCCATGTTCATCTCTCCCATGGCCCTGGTGGCCTCCCTGACATCCCAAGGCACCTTAGATGGAGTGCACTCTGGTGGGTAAAATCATGCACTGTTTTCTGCTTCAGTCCACTCTTTTTTCTCTTCAGATTGGTCTCTTCCTTCATGTATTCCTAGTATAAAATGTGGACTGAATTTCAACCCTATCTATTGGATTCTCATTATTTGCATAACTCTTTTATAGAAGGGTGAATTCTCCAATTCATTATTCATCCATTTAGGAGAGTGGTATTCTCTATCTTGTAATCCTAGTGGTAAAGCATGCCATTTCCTTTGGAAATCTTGCAAACTATCCTTTGTCAATAATCTAGAGGTATCATCAAAATGGATAATGGATTGATTGTGGGTTTCAATCTATTTTTGTGTCAAAACAACATCAATGGAAATGATGATATGATTGTTAATGAAAACTCTGAGGCTCATTAGCTCATCTTTGATGTATAGGGGTTCCTTGTCTTCTTTTACTATCACCCTTTTTACCTCTTCTGCTCTTGTTTCCTCATGCACTATCCAATATTCCGAGGCCATCAATTGCATGTCACCTAGTCTGGAATTAGGATCCCAATGGTTCATGTCAGTCAATATGAAGTTATGCATATCAAACTAAACTATCTTTTCTCTATCCCCATTGCTATCATGTTTTCAAAAATCAAGAAATTCTTTGTAACTTTGAAAATTAAAAGAACCATGGTGTGCAAAAATTTTAATTTGAAATTGTAACCATTACACTTTGAGGAAAAGAGAATAATACATGGAAGGTTATATACATTGTAGTTCCTCCATGAATATTCTTTCCATTGTGGAAAGTTGGGTCTCTTTCTCCTTTATCTTCTATGTCAACCTCAAATTTTTTACCTGTAGTTTTTCTTGAACCATGGACTCCCTGAGTCTCAAATCAACTAATTCCTTTCCCATCTCTCTGAATTTATCCTCCATAAAACCCACATCTTCCACATTATTTGACTTGGAAATTTTCATCCATCTATGGGTCCTTAGCCTTTCTTTCTCTAGCTCATAAAGAATTGGGATTATGGATTTTTCAGGGATGATCCTCCCTCCTTTAATGAATTTGTAATAGGAATCCAAGCTAGGTTGTGCACTAGGCTCTTGTAAGTCCAAGGAGTCCTTTTATAAAGTTTTTGTGGAGTTTTTTACCTCATGTAGCTCACATTCCCCCTCTTTTTCTTGTTGTGGCACACTTTTCCCTTCTTGTGGCACCTCATTCCCTTCTTATTGAATATTCCCCCCTCTAATTCCCCTTTTTGTTCCTCTAATTTCATATTCTGCCCCTCTTGTAGCATGTCCTATCCCTCCTGTAGCATGCTCTGTCCCTCTTGTAGTATGCTTTGTCCCTCCTGTAGCTTTTCTTTTTCTTCTTGATAGAGGTGTGTTGGCATCTTGGGTTTCTTGAAGGGGGTTGATCTAGTGACAGACCCCCTCACATATGCTATAGGAGTCTTTCTTTTGGGATTTGGAGAGGTGACCTATTTAATTTTCCCTTCAGATGTTCCTACCTCCGCCTTATTGCTTGGGGACTCCTCAATTGTGATGGGGAATTTTGTGGGAGTTTATGGTCTCCTTTGCTTGATTCTAGTGCTCTTACTGGTCCCGAAATATAGAGGGGTTTTGTAATATTCCTAATTTTCCACAAGATAATTGGAATATTAGAGTTCTTAATTTTCATAATTAATTAAGTAAATAAGAAGGTAGAGGGACCCATAAACCCTATAGATGAATAAATTCCACTTTTTATGTGTGAATGTGGATAATTTAGATGTAGATCTACATTATGGAGTAGTGTAGCAGATTCTTAAATGCAGACATGATGGATATCATGGAGAGATAGCGCGATCTTCATGGAGTCTAGTGGCCACATGTACAACATGTTGAAAATGCGACAAGATGATGGAGCTTAGTGAAATGAAGTCGCCTTCACTAAGTGGGCCCGCAGGCTATTTTTGGCGCAAAGTCTATTTTTAGACATATGGAGCATGGTCCAGGGGTTGCAGTATGTTATTCTTGGAGTATTGGTCATGTTGGTAAAATAGATGGACCTCTATTTTTTGACCTATAGGTCGAAGTCTATATTTAGACTGCCTATCCTAAAAATAGGGAAGTCAAATATTATTTACCCTTAATAATATTTGGACTCTAAACAGCAGTTTACTCTCTTGGAGCACTTCAATTCGAGCCTTGGAAGTGGCTCATGCATCTGACAGAGGAATTACGCTATTCCCAAGGGTTTTATGGCATCATGCATGGTTGACTTTAGTTAGGACTTCAGTGGCAGAAGTTTGGTGGAGTTAATGAGACAGCTAGTGGAGTTGTGTTCTGTTTATTTTAGTTGAACTGATTGAGATTAGTTTAACTAGCTAATCAATTAGTTATGAGTGGAGTGAATTAAATATTGTTTAATTCATTAATTAGTAACTCATTATTCAACTCAAGAACACATCAGTTCACTACAGTGCATGATCAGTTCAGTGGAGACCAGTGAAAGAGGTAGATGAAAGGGTGGAGTTAGCTATCAGTGGCGACATCAGTTGTGCATGATATTTGCACCACACTTGGAGGAATTGCCCATGATGATTGTGCTGTCAAGCCAAGGAGATTCGAACCTTGGATCTCTATTTAGACAGGCCATGATTGCGCAATAGAGGCAAGGAAATTAGTGGTGAGTTTTGAACCAGTGACTTGTTCAAAACCAAGCTAGTTTGTGTGTAACTTCATGAGAAAGTACTGAGTACTTGTGAGGAGTATTGTACTGATTTTGTTACATGTTTTCTCCATTATAGTATACACAATAGCTGCGGGGTTTTCAGCTATAAGCTTTCCCCATACATACTGTGTTAATGTGTATGATGATTTGATGTGCTATCGCTTGTTTTTATTTCCGCATGTGTGATGATCTGAGTGGAAGAGATTATGTGTTGCATATAAATTCGAATTGTATGTGATCAGGATAGTCTCGGTGGATAATTAATCATTATTCAAAAAATTTCTACACAACACGGTTATGAGGTGGGCGAGGTATGAAAGGTTCATAATATATATAAGGAAGATGAAGGTACAATATATGCTAGGCTTTGGATTGTTTTTGATCTGTTTAGATCTATATTTTCATGTGAAATTTGTTAGAAAATTATCTATTATAGAGAAATGGAAATAAAATATATGCGAAACACAGAAGCACAAGAAACACATAAAACCAGAGAGACACAGATATACATGGTTCACCCAGTTTGGGCTACGTCCACCCTGAATAGGCAGTCCTTATTTTCTATTATCAAGCAAAATGAAGAGACAAAACCTACATCAAATCCGCTATAATATCCTATGTTCTCTCTCTCAGTCTCCCTGTCTATTTCTCGCTCTAATAATACACATACAATCACAGCCACAATTCAATACCATCATACAAGTGAGGGGTTTCCTTCTAGGGCAAAAAACCCTAAACTAAACATAACTTCTACCGTCAGATCATCCGCCTAATGAATGGCCCAGATTGACTAGAAATTACTATACTTTTACAGGGAAATTTTACATCTGTTTTTAGCTTCGGGGGTGTTGCCCCCGAAACCCCCCGCTAGGGGGGGCTCCATAAAGCGCAGTCGCCCCCCTTGGACTCCCCAGGAAATGTACAATTATGGGCGATGTTTCCGCCCCATTACGGTACAGGGGTTCAACACTTTGATACAAAATAAACAAGATAATCAGGCTCCACACCCAAAAAAATTTCTATGCACACTTATGTTGTTTAGCTAAGTCTGGAGTGTTGTTTAGCACATGGGTGTTTCCAAGTAGAAATCCCACCCTTACCCATCGGGGAATTCTAGTACCTACTCTGGGAAGATTATATTGAGCTTCCATTCATCATCAGGCATTAGTTCCACATTCAACCACTTTCAAATGCACATTCAGTCCCAGGAATAATGCATTCCTGCTTGAGGGTTTGAGAGGAAGAGGTAGTTCTTGGCATTTCAGCTAAGAAATTGGTGGAGGATTCATCCTTCACCTTGTGCTTCAATTTCAGCCTTTCAGGAGAAGCATATTCATATCCAGCATTCAGGCTAGCATTTCACACCTCCATGCAGCAACTGTCCCCTCAAGGATTGCGTCATCCAGTCTTGCAAGTCTAAAGGAGGAAGGAAGTTTCCAATATTTCCGCTGGAAATCCTATGAGTGTCCATATCCTCACTTTGGATTCATGTTTTCCATCATCCATGAGCTTCATTTCATAATATAGCATCAGGCTTGAGATCCTCCCTCCTTGACATCACATTTTTTGTCAAGAAGTTGTGTAGTAGAAGTTGCAACTTGATGAGAAGGTTGGAGGAGCTAGATCTTCAGCTTTTAGATTAAGAATCTAGTGAAGGGATCAACCCTTATTGCATTGAGATTGATGTATAAAATTTCAGCCATATATTATTTATTTCATGTAGCAAATCTGCATACCCAGCAGCTACATAGTGTAAGCCCTAAGAGGGTGATTTTCCTAGATTACTAGATCTAGAAATCCCTTTCTGGGTTATCTTGGGTATCCATCATAAAGCCCATATCTCAATTTTCAGCATCTTTGTGTTAGGTCCCTGTATTACTAGTATAGTCCCTTATTATTGTTAGTGTAACCCCCTTATTGTTATTATTGTGCCCTTGTAACCCCCATTTTGTTATTATTGTGCCCTTAAATTATTATTGTTAGGTCGGATAGGATTACATTGTGGCCCACTAGGATTACATTATGGCCCCATGGACTCCTATATATAGAAAGGAGGTTTTGTAAATTGTATCATCCAAGAATTTTTCATTTTATGTAATGTATTGGAGGTTGCCCCCTCGAAGTGGCTTATTTCTAAGGCGTTGATATCTCTTTTCTTCTATTTTTGGAGCTGGTTACACAACATTTGGTATCGGAGCTTTGGATTCTAGGGTTTCGCTGCTCCAAACAGGTCATCGTGGCATTTTCGCTATAACTGTTTTTCTACGAAGTTTCAGAAGCTGAAATTTTTAGGGTGCGAAGAAAAAATCCTGAGGAAGCTTGTATAAAAATTTCAGAGTTTGGTTCGCAATAATTTCGGAGATATGATCTGTGGAAGTCAGGTATTTTTTCAGGCTCCTAAACGGGTCATCGTGGCATTTTTTCTATAACTATTTCTCTACGAAGGTTTAGAATCTAAAATTCATATGGTGTGAAGCTGAAAGCCTGAGGAAATTCTTCAAAAATTTTCAAAGCTTGGTTCTCAACATTTTGGGAGATATGAGCTGTGGAAGGTAGTGTTTTTTCAGGCTCCTAAATTTCATCTAAAAGAGGTGATCGTGGGAAAAGTTCAATAAATCTCTCTCTGGGCATTAGATTTGAGTGTCGTAAAAAGTGGTAGCAAGTACACGGACTGTAGTTTCTTGGCTATCAATTTCAGAGACAAAGGATGAAACAGTGACACGTGGCAAGTCCTACAAGTTTGCTCTACTGAACCAGTCCAGAATTAGGTCATTGTGGGAGATTGGACACAACTTTGTCTTTGGGAATCCAAATTAGATCAGACTTGTGGCATTTAAAATAAGATTCAGAGGGCTACTACAGGGCTGAATTTCAGATATTGAAGATTTTCAATTACAGAGATAATTCAATTTCAATATCGAGCTCCTCAAAGCAAGTAAAAGGTGTGTATTTTTTTTCCGAATTGCATAAGTCTTGTTTGAAGAATCAAGTTGAATTGATTCCAAGGGAATATTTTAGAATAGGTATCAATATTGGATTCTAAAATGGCACCTAAAAATAATTCAACACCCATTAAGCCTTCAGAAGGCTCTACCATGACTCATGAAGATGAAGAATTGCAACATGATCTATCAAAATTACAAGAGCAAGTGCAACAAATTTCACTCTCGCAAAGAGCAACAAAAAATGAAATGGAAGTTTTAAAGAAAGGCGTGGAAGTGAAGATGGACGGTTTGAAGAAAGGCATGGAAGCTAAGATGGATGGCGTGGAAGTGAAGATGGACGGTTTGAAGAAAGGCGTGGAAGCTAAGATGGATGGCGTGGAAGCTAAGATGGATGGAATGGAAGCTAAGATGGATGATCCAAAATCAAACATCGAAGATTTGACAAAGTTGATACAAGAAAGGTTTCCTAATGGTGAAAAGATAGTAGAAGAACCTCATGATGAGAACAAAATAAATGTTAATCGTGATTTCATAAACTCTAATGTTGGCGGGAAGAACCACCATATTCCAAAAATGGACATGAGGAAGTTTGATGGAAAGGATCCTGTAACATGGATACTACAGATGGAGCAATATTTTGATCTCCATAACGTGCAAAACACACAAAAGGTACGCATTGCAACTTTACATTTAGAACAAAATACATTTGTATGGTGTCGATGGCTTTGCTCCCGTAAAAAAATTGTCACTTGGTCAATTTTTACAGAGGAAATGATAGCACATTATGAGGATACAAAGAGCAACACCTTCTTTAGCCAATTGATAAATCTCAAACAAAAGGGTTTAGTGGGGCAGCACATTGAGGACTTCCAAAAATTGAATATAAGGGTAACTGATATTCCAGAGGAACACGGGATTGATCTCTTCATAGGTACTCTAAAGGATAACATCCAACATGAAGTTTGTGTTTTGGAACCTGATTCATTGGAGAAGGCATTCAGGTTGGCAAGAAAAGTTGAATGTAAAATCATGGCGACAAGGAAGCCTACCACTCAATTCTATAAAGAAGGAAGTGTTGCTACGTCTAGATTTCCACAACCTACAAGGTTGACACCACAAAAATTGGAAGAAAAAAAAGCAAAAGGGCTTTGCTACAGTTGTGATAGCAAATACACTAAAGGTCATAAGTGTGCTGAGAAGAAATTATTTTACATAGATTGTGAAGAGGAAGAAGAAAATGAAAAAAGAGAGGATATACACTAGGAACCATCCCTAGAAGAGGAAGAAATGAATCCAACCATATCGTGTAATGCACTGGCAGGAATTACCACTCCTCAAACTCTCAAGATAGCAGGACAAATCAAGAAGAAAAAGGTAATAGTGTTGATTGATTCAGGTAGCACCCATAATTTTATTCATTGTAATGTAGCCAAGGAATTAAATTGTTTCCTATACCCAGCACCAGAATGTCAAGTGATGGTTGCAAATGGAAGAACTATAAATTTCTCTGGAAAATGCCATAATATCAAGCTAACCATGGGGGAATATGTATTGACTAGTCCAATGCTTTCCATTCCTATGGGAGGTGTTGATGTTGTACTAGGAGTACAATGGTTACAATCTTTGAGGACGGTAGCTTTTAATTTTCAAGAACTTTTCTTGAAATTTTTTTCAGAAGGAAAGGACGTTGAATTACGAGGTATTGTAGGGAATCAAAGAAGGATAATAAGCTCTAATGTCATGACAAAGCTTCTAAAGAAATAAAAACAAGGCGTAATTGCACAATTATGCTCACTAGAAGTTCCAACATCAAAATCATCTATTCCTGCAGATCTCCAACAAGTCTTGGACAATCATTCCAAGGTGTTTGAAACTCCCAAAGGACTCCCACCTATTCGTGATCATGATCATGCTATTCATTTGATTCCAGGAAGTGTTCCTCCAAACATCGGGCCTTATAAATATCCTTACTTCCAAAAGAGCGAAATTGAACGTATGATTGCAGAAATGTTAGAGGCGGGTATAATTCAACCTAGTCAAAGTTCTTTCTCTGCTCCTGTAGTATTGGTACACAAGAAGGATGGATCATGGCGAATGTGTCCGGATTATAGGGAGCTCAATAAGCTCACCATTAAAGATAAATTTCCCATTCTTTTGATTGATGAATTATTGGATGAATTACATGGAGCAATTTATTTTACCAAGTTGGATCTTCGTTCAGGATATCATCAAATTAGAATGAAGACTGAAGATATTCCAAAAACAACATTTCAAACTCACGAGGGTCATTATGAATTTTTGGTAATGCCTTTTGGCCTTACCAATGCACCTTCTACATTTCAAGGGTTGATGAATTCAATTTTCAAACCCATCCTTAGAAAATTTGTGCTAGTATTTTTTGATGATATACTAATCTACAGCAGGTCTTGGAAGGATCATGTTCAACATGTTGACAAGGTGCTCAAACTATTACGGGAGAAACAATTATATGCAAAAAAATCCAAATGTTTCTTTGGAGTACAAGAGGTGGAATATCTGGGTCATATTGTATCTCACGAGGGTGTTAAAGTAGACCCCAACAAAATTAAAGCCATTAAGGAATGGAAAGTCCCCACAACCATAAAGAAGTTGCGAGGATTTCTCGGGTTAACAGGGTATTATCGCAAGTTTGTTAAGAATTATGGGAGAATGGCAGCACCTCTAACAACATTATTGAAGAAAGATGCATTTTCATGGACTCCTGAAGCAACTAAGGCCTTTGAACATCTTAAAGAGGCAATGTGCCTAGCACCGGTCTTAGCTACGCCGGACTTCACAAAAACCTTTATTGTGGAATGTGATGCCTCAGGAAATGGAATTGGTGCAGTTTTAATGCAGGAAGGAAGACCCATTGCTTTTGAAAGTCGTCCAATCAAGGGAAAGTATTTACAGAAACCTATTTATGAGAAGGAAATGTTAGCAATACTGCATGCACTAAAGAAATGGAGAACTTACCTAATGGGAAGACACTTGAAGGTAAAAACTGATCATGATAGTCTTAAACACTTTTTGGAACAAAGACTATCTTCGGAAGAGCAGCAAAAATGGGTCACAAAGATGTTGGGTTATGACTTTGAAATAATCTACAAAAAAGGAAAGCTTAATGTTGTTGCAGATGCACTCTCAAGAAAGAATGAAGAGGTCGAAGCATTGATTTGTGCCATTTCTATTATCCAACCAGATTGGATAAACGAAGCAAGAGATGAATGGAAGAAGGACAAAGATGTATGGACACTCATTCAAAAGTTGCAGCAAGATCCTAGTACATCTGATACATTTAGTTGGAAAAATGATTCCTTATGGTACAAAGATCGCTTATATCTTTGTAAAAATTCCCAACTAAAACAAAAGATTCTTCTGGAATTGCACACTTCTCCTTTAGGAGGACACTCAGGATTTTTAAAAACTTACCACAGGGTGAAGAAAGATTTTTTTTGGGATGACCTTAAATCTGATATTCAAAAGTTTGTGGCGGAATGTTTGGTTTGCCAACAGAATAAAGTGGAGACAATTAAGACCACGGGACTTCTACAACCTTTATCCATTCCAAGTCAACGTTGGGAGGAGATTTCAATGGATTTTATCACAGGTTTACCGAAGTCCGAAGGCAGAATGTCATCATGGTAGTAGTTGATAGACTTACCAAGTATGCACACTTTTGTGCATTATCTCATCCATTTAAAGCAAGTACAGTTGCTACTACATTTGTGGACAGAATTCAAAAGCTACATGGAAGCCCAAGGATTATTGTGAGCGACAGAGATCCCATTTTTACGGGAAATTTTTGGACGGAGTTATTTTCTTGTTTGGGTACTCAATTAGCTCATAGCTCATCTTATCATCCTCAATCTGATGGTCAAACTGAGATCGTAAATGAATGTTTGGAAGGATATCTTCGTTGTTTTGTATCTGATAAACAAACACGATGGGTCAAGTGGTTACCTCTTGCTGAATGGTGGTATAACACTTCCTTCCATACTGCAGCAAAAATGACCCCATTTATGGCACTTTATGGATATCATCCACCATCCATCACATCATACTTAAGGGAAAATTCGAAGGTTCAAGCAGTGGAAGATCACATCGAGCATCAGCAAGAAGTTCTTCAACTCTTAAAGGATAACCTGAATTTGGCACAAAATCGAATGAAACAACAGGCAGATCAACATCGCAGCGAGAGAAGTTTTGATGTAGGAGATTGGGTATTTTTACGGCTACAACCATACAAACAAATGTCCCTCAAGCAAGCTAAGAAGGATAATAAATTATCGCCAAGGTACTATGGTCCTTACAAGGTGTTGCGAAATATTGGTACTATGGCATACAAATTGGAGCTTCCTGCTTCTTCACGAGTGCATCCAATTTTCCATGTTTCATGCTTAAAAAAGGTTATAGGTGAAAATATTCCAGTTCAAACTATATTTCCAGAGCTTGATGAGGAAGGAAAAATCATATTGGAACCTGAAGCGTTCATGGAAACCAGAAATTGACAGCTATGGAATCGATCAATTTCAGAGTGTCTCATGTGGTGGAAGAACTTGCAGAAGATTACACATGGGAGGATGAGAATTTTACAAAAGCACCCGAGAGCTACTCAAGCATTGAGGACAACACTTTTTTTGAAGGAGAGGGGCATGTTAGGTCCCTATATTACTAGTATAGTCCCTTATTATTGTTAGTGTAACCCCCTTATTGTTATTATTGTACCCTTGTAACCCCCATTTTGTTATTATTGTGCCCTTAAATTATTATTGTTAGGTCGGTTAGGATTACATTGTGGCCCACTAGGATTACATTATGGCCCCATGGACTCCTATATATAGAAAGGAGGTTTTGTAAATTGTATCATCCAAGAATTGTTCATTTATGTAATGTATTGGAGGTTTCCCCCTCGAAGTGGCTTATTTCTAAGGCGTTGATATCTTTTTTCTTCTATTTTTGGAGCTGGTTACACAACACTTTGGAGCTCCAGAATTGCAATATCTACATTGTTACATTTTCCAAAAGTTACTGCCCTGACATTTGTAACATGGACAACACAGTATTTCCTTCAGTAGTCCAGCATTTACATAGTCCCTCTTGTGGGAAGACCTTAGGGTCATTCTAGCCTTGTTCTTTGGCTTGAGTGTCTCATATTTTGAGCACTTTTGTACTTGCATTCCACCTCCTAATAATAAAATGACTCAACTATTCTATACATTTGTATGGTGTCTTTAGATTAAATGTTTACTTTTCTGCAGTTTCAATTACTGTGTTTTAGTATTACTGCATTCTCCCTTTTAGGATATTACAGTGGTATCAGAGCATGATCTTTAGCTTAGCTTGTGGGTACTTCATCTTTAACATCAAAAGAAGAAACATATAGTAGAGATCTAAAATGTTAGAGCGTTTGAGTTTTTCCACTCTTCTCTTTAGATCCATGCAAGATCTCTCCAATGAGGTCAAACAAATGAAGAGAGAAAAACAAAGGAAGGAGTGAAGAATATTTGATGAGGAAGGTCCAAGCACTTCCTATCAGTAGCAGAAGAAAATCGCAATGCATAGATCTCCACAACTTTCTACTAGATCCCATTTCTTTGATAAGGAAGGTGAATGATATGAATATTAAGGAGACTTGGGGTGTGAGAATCTAAGTAAATATTTGTCTGAGTACAAATTACAACCTAGAGCTCTCAAGAAAATATAACTCTCCAATAGTTCTTGCAACTCAAAGAAGAAAGGAGATCCTGCAACAACATTAGAAGAAAAAGGCATAGATTCTTCTTGCCTACATTTTATAGATCTCCCACAAGCACATTGAGGGCTTGGAGATTGCAACGATTCACATAGAGGGTGAAGCAAGAGATTGGTGGTTCAGTCATTTGTCACATATGAAAGTGTTTTCTTATGAAGATTTCATTCAGATACTGAAGAAGAATTTTGGTAAAAAGAAACCAGAGACATATCACGTAGAGACATATCCTGTCATTGAGGAGATAGTACATGAAGATCTAAAAGAAGATGTCATCATTATCACTCAGGAGGAGGAGTCTCTACCACCACCATCAGTTGCATATGTACTTACATTACGAGGAGGATCACTTGTATATTTGCAAGATGGTCTTAAGCTCTTGAAATTTGGAGCCCCATGCATGATTCATGAGATGAATGAGCAGGAGGAGGCAGATAATAGTGCTGCTACAGTAGAAGAGCAGCCATCATCAGTACCAGTAGTTGGAGAAACCATTGCACCGGTGGAAGGAACTCTTGTAGATGTGCAAGATGTTCCCGAGATTCATCGTATCCAAGGTTTGCATACACTTTCATCTCATATTATTCAGTACCTCATATTGATATTTGTGAGACCATGCCATCAGGGAAAATGAATAACCAAGGATTAGAGTACCTTGTTGATTTGGAGCATAAAATTATCATTTCACAGAGGATCCTTGACTTGATCAAGGAGAATATGTATTTCTATCCCAGTTTTTCATGGTTGAGCTACACCCAACACTTTTTGTTGAAGTGTGGAATTGAAAAGGATGGGAGGAGCACAGTCCTATTCAGTACAGTGCCAGACAATGAGTTTAGCATTGTATATGACCATGAGACAACACTGTATCACCATGCAGATCTACATCGTTGTCACTTAGTAGCAGAGATGATGAGAGTGCCCCATTATTCTTGGAGAATTTTGAAGGTAGCTTCACTCATGAAGCACTGGAGGGACAGATGATCCATGGTAGAAATCCTATGAAGGAAAAGAATTTCCATTGTCAGGATGAAGTTTTCTTGATGAGCATATCACAGCTCAAAAAGGATTCTCTACCTATAGCATGTATGGAGCCTTATGGGTTCTATCGGGCCAATGATGAGAGGATCTCATGTAGAGACCTCAAAGGAGGTGCACTTCAACATTTCATGGAGTGAAAAGCTATTCAGATGGAGGAGATTGGTATTCTACCTTAGAGGGATACCAAGCTTGATCATGACATCCTTCATCATCCATAGTGGGATGGATGGATGATGAGGATGAGCAAGGGGTTGCCAACCTTCTTGCAAATCTATGATACATGGTGACAAGAAGTAAGGTTGTGGTGGTTGATTTTGGGTAAGTATGGTTACTACCCAAAATCTCACAATTTCATGATCCATGCCATGTATATCACTGATGACATGCATCATTAGGAGGCATGGTTGTGCTAGTTGTTGATGGGAGAGTTTGGCCATTGCATGATATCTCTTATGTTCATGTATATACTTTGCTTCGGGCTGTATCATATGTCTATAAATGTAATTTTGTTTGGGATATATCTTATTTTCGTGTATGTAATTTTGTGCGGGGCATGGCATAAATATCACATGAACTAGCAACAGGGAGCTTGTTTGTATTGTTCTGATGAGACATTCCACATTTCCCTTAGTATGTTGTTGCTCCATGACATGCATCATGATGATGTAAGGTGGAAACAAGAATCCTTATTGCTTTGGTTACTTTTGGGAGAGTATGGGATGATTTCTCCGCATTCATTGTATGATGATGATAGAGAATCTAAATAGGAGGCCTTACTGTTGGCTTTTGTTGAAGGAGTTTGTTCATTGTACTTGGTACGATGATGAGGTGATGTGGTAGCAAGAGGCATTGATGTGGTGGATTCTATTGAGAGAGTATGGATCTCATATTTGCATTGATGTTGATTTGGCATGGCAACAAGAATCATTGTTGTGGTGGCTTATTTTGAGAGAGTATGGCTCTCTTACTTGGTTTCATGATGATCTAGCATGGCAGCAGAAGGCTTTTCTACAGTGGTTGTTATTGGGAGAATATGGTTTGACATGGTACATGTTCACCCATATATATCTACTTCATGTTTTGAACTATGTTGATGTGATGCTTCGATCCCACAAGGCCAACAGGGCTAATGATGGGAGCATTGAAAGATGCAATCTACTCTATGTAGCATGGGTTGGAGAGATAGTTCATGAGTTGGGAATTTCCACTTTTGGAAGAGACCACTTTACTTTATGTATCTCATGCATAGAGGAGGATGTTGGAAAACATATGGTTGCCACTTGGAGATTCATTGATGAGGAGAGGCATCTAAATTTTCAGTTTGAAGCCATTCTAGACATTCTAGAGAGGCAGCGTTGGAATTGGGCATTCATTACAAATTGTAGCATATGGGGAGGCCTTCCATATGAGGTTGCCATTTTGGGGGAGGATTTTTTTTGTAGAATTCACTTTTTCATTAGACTTCCTAATTTTCATAATTAATTAAGTAAATAATATGGTGTGGGGACCTATAAACCCCATAGATGAATAAAATCCACTTTTGATGTGTGCATGTGGATAATTTAGATGTATATCTACATTATGGAGTAGTTGAGCAGCTTCTTAAATGTAGGAAGAGTGGAGATCATGGATCATTAATGTAAAATCATGAGGATATTGGAGGAGGTCAACTGAGATCATGGTGCATTAAAAGTGAGATCATAAAGCACTTATGATGAGATAGTGAAGGAAGTGGTACATCTAATTCAGACATGATAGAGATAGTGGGAATTAAATGTAGACATGATGGAGATCATGGAGAGATAGCACAGTCTTCATGGAGGCTAGTGGCCACATGTAAAACACAGTTATGAGGTGGGCCAGGGCTATGGAAATCTCATAATATATATAAGGAAGATGAATCCACAATATAATGTGGGATTTGTATTATTAATTTTTATTTGTTTAGATCTAGATTTGTCATGTGACATTTCTATGCACGCTTATGTTGTTTAGCTAAGTCTGCAATGTTGTTTAGCACACGGGTTTTTCCGAGCAGAAATCCCACCCTTACCCATGGGGGACTTCGAGTGCCTACTCTAGGAAGGTTCTATTGAGCTGCCATTCATCATTAGGAATTGGTGCCACATTCAGCCAATCTCATATGCACATTCAGTCCCAAGAATAACGCATTCCTACTTGAGGGTTTGAGAGGAGGAGGTAGTTCTTGGAATTTCAGCCAAGAAACTGGTGGAGGATTCATCCTTTCACCTTGCGCTTCAAGTTTAGCCTTTAATGGGCAGCATATTCATATGTGGTATTTTATAACCGAAGCGGATTTCGACTTCCATGACCATAGTCTCACGGTTCCAATATGATTTTCCTTCCTCATCAAGTTCTGGTAATATTGTTTGAACTGGAAGATTTTCACCGATAACCTTCTTTAAGCATGAAACATGGAAAATTGGATGTACTCGCGAAGAAGCAGGAAGCTCCAATTTGTATGCCATAGTACCGATCTTTTGCAACACCTTGTAAGGACCATAGTACTTTGGCGATAATTTATTATCCTTCTTTGCTTGCTTGAGGGACATTTGTTTGTATGGTTGTAGCCGTAAAAATACCCAATCTCCTACATCAAAACTTCTCTCGCTACGATGCTGATCTGCCTGTTGTTTCATTCGATTTTGTGCCAAATTCGGGTTATCCTTTAAGAGTTGGAGAACTTCTTGCTGATGCTCGATGTGATCTTCCACTGCTTGAACCTTCGAATTTTCCCTTAAAGATGATGTGATGGATGGTGGATGATATCCATAAAGTGCCATAAATGGGGTCATTTTTGCTGCAGTATGGAAGGAAGTGTTATACCACCATTCGGCGAGAGGTAACCACTTGACCCATTGTGTTTGTTTATCAGATACAAAACAACGAAGATATCCTTCCAAACATTTATTTACTATCTCGGTTTGACCATCGGATTGAGGATGATAAGATGAGCTATGAGCTAATTGAGTACCCAAACAAGAAAATAACTCCGTCCAAAAATTTCCAGTAAAAATGGGATCTCTGTCGCTCACGATAACCCTTGGGCTTCCAT